>CM042144.1:4561129-4586129 GCA_023376005.1 Doryteuthis pealeii | reverse complement strand
TTCCGTAATCTTTACATCGGGGTTCAAGTTCCTTTTAATTATTCGCTGGCTATGCCGTATTAAAATTAGAATTTTTGTTTGGTTTGGTTTGGTTTGGTTTGGTTTTACGGCATATCAACCTCAGTGGGTCATTTAATGCCGATAAAGTTTTGAAAATGAATCAATTCTTAATGGGATAATCAATTTATTTAGCAAATACATTTTTCATTTAACCCATAGATGGGACCCTAACAGGTACTACAACATCCGTTCAAAGGGGACCAGGGAGCAATGGTGATAAAGGGGTGCTCCACATCCCCCAAACCCTCCAAAACTGGAACCTCACCATCAGTAGAGTTTAACGTCATTCCCAGGACGTGTAAGACCCGCAGCCACGCCCTCTAGCACCCATATGATAAAAAAGGGTTGGGGCTTGCCATAAGGGCAATAGGGTTGGGAAAATCATATAGGTGCTAGGGCTTGACGTGCCAGCCGATTGAATCGGAGAGCCCTCTCAGACCGCTCGTCTAGAATTAGAATTTTCTTAACGAATATTAGATATATACTAAGCAAATATATGCACCTCCGGGTGCAAGTATTTAAAGTTTTAATGTAATAAAATATTGTATTAAATTAAGAAAGGCTAATGAAAACTAAATAAGAATGCAGATGAAAAGATTTATTAAGCAGAGGGAGCATAATCGAAAAATAAACAACTGAAACTTACTCTTCCATCACTCTCGTCTTTCATTGTTATTTTTTTCTAATTTAATAATTTAGTTAAAAGAGGAAGTTAAAAAAAAATGACACTTATTTTTTCTTGTTAAGGGATTTCATTTTAAGATTCATTGAACAGATTTTTGCTTAATTCATTAAAATAAAACAGTTAGAAATCAACTAATACTAAGCACATATTTATTAAATTCAATTTTAATATTAAATATGCAAATTAGCCCTCCCGTTCACACTGTAAACCGCTATTTGTTGTATATATAAATACATAGTTGTCAAGTTGTTGTCATGTGTTAGTACAATAGTGTTTTAACAGTATAATAAATGAATTTTAAATAAATATGTGCTTAGTATTATTGATTTTAATGTTTTAATTTTAATGAATATAAGCAAAAATCTGTTCAATGAATCTTAATGAATCCCTTAACAAGAAAAATAAGTGTCATTTTATTTCTTAACTTCCTCTTTTAACTAAATACTTAAATTAGAAAAAAAATACAATGAAAGACGAGAGTGATGGAAGAGTAAGTTTCAGTTGTTCTATTTTTCGATTATGCTCCCTCTGTTTATAAAATTCATTTTCTCTGCATTCTTATTTAGTTTCATTAGCCTTTCTAATTTAATACAATATTTTATACATTAAAACTTAAATACTTGCACCCGGAGGGTGCATATATTTGCTAGTATATCTAATATTCGTAAGAAATTCTAATTCTAGACGAGCGGTCTGAGAGGCCTCTCCTCCGATCAATCGGCTGGTTCACATAGCCTAGCACCTATTTTTTCCAACCTATTGCCCTTATAATGGCAAGCCCCAACCCCTTTTTATCATATGGTGCTAGAGGCTGTGGGGCTGCGGGTCTACACGTCCTGGGAATGACGTTAAACTCTATCTGATGGTGAGGTTCCAGTTTTTGGAGGTTTGGGGAATGTGGAGCACCCCTTTATCACCATTGGCTCCCTGGTCCCCTTTGAACCGGAGTTTGTAGTACCTGTTAGGGTCCCATCTATGGGTTAAATAGAAAAATGTATTTGTAAATAAATTGTATTATCCATTAAGAATTGATTCATTTCAAAACTTTATCGGCATTAAATGACCCACTGAGGTTGATATGCCGTAAAACAAAACAAACCAAACCAACCCAAACCAAAATTCTAATTTTAATACGGCGATAGCCAGCGAATAATCAAAAGAACTTGAACCCCGATGTAAAGATTACGGAATTTCTTGCGCTCGCTTCATCTCATATACGTTGCTTTGTAATAATTTACAATGCTTAGCTTAGATGTGGCATAAGGCCAGAATATTGGTTGACCAATGAGAATCGAAACTCATTAACAATGTGTCTGTGGATCTAACTTGTTAAACATTACACCACGCGAGGGGCCCCCTATATACGTTGCTGTATAAGAATGCAGACTGCAGCTGGGAGTAATAGCAAGGAAGTACACACACATACACACACATATATACATATATATGCATATATAATTTTAAGAATTTTACCCACTTCTCCGAACCACACCCCTTTCCTAACAAGCACCTAGCAACCTCCTCATCTCATCTTCCCATACAAACTATCCCTCCAATTTATATGATGTTATTCTCTGTTCAATCAAATCATCTCTCACATCCCTACCCCTCAATTTCCCCACAAACTCATTTTCTCTTCTATAAATACAAATGTACGTAATTTGCTTTGAATAAAGTTAGACTGATGATGTTCTTTGCGTAAGAAGGACCAAATGTTTCTCTCCTACTTCTACTAGTTTGAGTCATCATTTTTTGTGTGTGTGCATATATATATATATATATATATATTATATATATAATATATATTATATGGGGGGGGTACTAAAAGTTAGAGTACAGTTTCATGGCGCTTCACAATCATAATTTATATTCAAGAGTGCGAAATATTGTGAATTCAATTTTATACTGCTCTCTTTATTGGGTATTGAGTAAGTTTTTGTTTACTTTCAATGGTTATACTTCCTTTTTATATCTCTTTTTATATATCTTTATATCTTTTACTAGCAAATATATGCACCCTCCGGGTGCAAGTATTTCAGTTAAATTTTATAATAAAATATCATATTAAATTAGAAAGGCTAATGAAACTGAATAAGAATGTAGATAAAAAAATTTTGAACAGAGGGGGTATGATTGAAAAATAGAACAACTTTGAAACTAACTCTTCCATCATTTTCCGTTACTCCGTCTTTCATTGTAAATTTCCTAATTAAACTGTTTAGTTAAAATAGGAAATAAAGATAATATAGTTATTTCTTCTTGTTAAGGAATTTCTTTTAAGATTTATTGAAGAGATTTTTTGCTCATATTCAATAAGATAAAACCAAACAATTAGAAATCAATAATGCTGAGCACATATTTATTAAAATCAAATTTTGAATATCAATATGCAAATTAGCCTTCCCTTCACACTGCAAACCACTATATTTTGTATATATAAATACAAATGCATGTTAATAATAGGTAGATATGGTCAACAGTATTAATAATGTAAAACAATTTTATTAATAATTGAGGTTTAGATAAAAATAATATCATGGAGAATGTGATGTAAATAACTAAGGGAATTGTGACTTGAGTAGGAATATAGTTTCGGTTACAGACAGAAAAAACACCAATCTCCATTATTAATAAGATATATATATATATATATATATATATATATATATATATAGAGAGAGAGAGAGAGAGAGAGAGAGAAGGTGGGAGAGGGAGCAAGAGATAGCGACTGACATATTGAAAGAGACAGAGAGACAGTGATAGAATTGAAACAAAGAGAGAAAGAGAGAGAGAGAGAGAGAGAGAGGGGGGTGAGAGATTATAGAACCTCCCCTCTCACTCTAATTCCCTGTACTTCTCTCTCCTTCTTAAAATCTCTCCCCCCTCTCTCTCTATCTCTTTGTTTCTATTCTACCACCGTCTCTCTGTCTCTTTCTATATGTCAGTTGCTATTCTTGCTCCCTATCCCATCATCCCCTCTCTCTCTCCCTCTCTCTTCTCTCTCTCTCTCTCTCTCTCCCTCGTTCGCTCGCTCTCACTTACTCTGTGTTATTTCCGAGAATATAACCGATAAAGATTTTAAATAATCGTCTGTATTTGTATACATTATCTTTTATTTTCAAATATTTTTTATATCTCCACAAAATCCACATTAATAACTAAATAACTCGTAAAAATCACAACACTTTGTCGGAAATTGAATAGCTTCGCTAAAAGTATCTGTAACTTTGTTGTAAAAAAAATAGATAAAAATTAGAAAGATTTCTATTTTTATCGGTTACTCCTTAAGTGAAAACATGAATATCGAAGAAATAATCGAGAAGAAGAAGAAATTTACAATTGCTGATAGCAACCCAACTCACAAATGTCGACTATAATTCATAGATACTTTGGGGTTCGTCTAATTAGATCAACGCGATTCTATACAACTCATGAAATCAATAGCAATTTCCTTTTCATCTATTTTCAAAGTTATCATGAAACTACCACCTGTAAATTAACTGTCAGATTCTGAATCCCCTGTCTAAAGATTCACTGAAAATGGTGTCTAGATTTTTAGAAGCTGCGAAAAGATACATTTTTATCAGTGAATTTAAGCAATGAATATCAAAATGATTTGATTCGGAATTAAAAATGTCTCTTTTTTATTTGTTAAAGTTAAAAAAGAGATCACAATTTACAATTAAGGGTAATTCTTTTGAAAGTTAAAATCCGTTTACAATAATGTATATTGCAATTATTTAATATATTATATAATATATATATATATATATATATATATATATATATGTATATATATATATATATATATATATATATATATATATAAGCACTTAAGTATTTTCTATGTACAGGTGAATTATGTAGATAGTAGCAATGATGGATATTTTTATTTTTTATTTAGAAACCTTTGAATATCCCATATATCCAGTATTTTGCTCTCTCTCTCTCTCTCTCTCTCTCTCTCTTATATATTATATATATATATATATATATATATATATATAGGCAAATACGTACTGTATACCTCAAACCTTTTTCCTTTATTGCACAAATCAATTACACCAGGAGTACCTACCCAATTCACAAATGTAAAAAAAGAAACCTTATGCTCTATCTTTTAATAAGCATCCAAGTTAATTAAACATTATTTCAATATATTTCAGAGCTTTAAAACCCGTAAACAAAACAACCACCCAACGATTTACCAAATCCTCCGTCCGAGTAGGATGCGACACACGGTTACTTTCTTAGGCAGAGCTTAAAAGGTTTGAATTCAATGATTTCCTTATAGAATAATTGCCATACTCTAACAACCCTATTATTTAACGACGATTGGCGGAAGAATTGATAAATTCATAGTTTTCCCAAGGGCATTAATGCTTACTTTATTTTCTATATCCAGAGGATTATGAAGATAGTACCAATAATAGATATTTTATTTTATTAAGAAACTTTGAATATCCCATGTATCCAGTGCGTTTTCTTATCACAATATATATATATATATATATATAATATATATATATATATATATATATATATATATTATATTATATCCCTCAAAAAACTAACTCTCTGTCTCCTTTCTCTCGCTCTTTGATCTGCGTCTATACTTTTACCACCTGTAAAGTAACTGTCAGATTCTGTCTAACGATTCACTGAAAATAGTGTCTATATTTTAGGAGCTAAAGATACACATTTACCAGTGATTTTAAGCAATCAATATCGAAATGACTTGATTCCGCATTAAAATGACACCGTTTTTCTTTCTAAAGGTAAAAAAAACAAAAACAAAAAAAAGTTTTCAGATTTCCTATTTTAGGATAACATGGTTAACAGTATTAATAATGTAAGACAATTTTATTAATAATTGAGGTTTAAATAAAAATAAAATCATAGAGAATGTGATGTCAATAACTAAGGGAATTGTGACGTGAATAGTAATATAGTTTCGGTTACAGATAGAAAAACACACAATCTCCATTATAATAAGATTTGTTATTTTTTTGTTA
Organism: Doryteuthis pealeii; assembly: GCA_023376005.1. Classification (NCBI taxonomy): domain Eukaryota; kingdom Metazoa; phylum Mollusca; class Cephalopoda; order Myopsida; family Loliginidae; genus Doryteuthis; species Doryteuthis pealeii. The sequence goes on along the minus strand of CM042144.1, from coordinate 4,580,369 downwards.
AGAAACTGTTTGTATATTGCAATTATTTTTAAAAAAATGGAGTTTGCTAAATAAGTATGAACAGCTATATCTCAAAATCTTTATCTTTATTCCCCTAATTAGTTACAGCAGGAGTCATCATCATCATGTCGCGCTATTAGCAGATATCCCATGACAATCTCTCGCCAACCTTTCCTATCATTCATTTTCCCAGGGAGGTCCTCTGCGCAGCAACCTGCATCTTTGCTTAGTTGGTCAATGTAGGTCCTTGCTGGGCGGCCACACTAGCATGTCCGTGTGTTGGCTTTCACAGGAGAACGTCTTTTGAGCTCATCCTTGCTTCTCCAGCAGTGCCCAGCATGTCTTGTCCGTCTCACTCGAATGGTTTCTGAGATGGGGGGGGGGCAGGTGGCCATATAGCTGTTTCCTCGTGAGGTGCTGCTTCCACGATTTATTCAGGACTGCACGCAGCATTCTTGTGGCAGCTCCCGTCCAGCTTATTCTCAAGGCGCCTCGTTAGGGTCCAAGTGGTGCATCCGTACAGCAACACTGATACAACCACCGTCTGGAAGAATTGTTGCTTTAGCTTGTCAGTGAGATCGGATTTCCATATTACTGATAATTTGTTTGTGGCCGACCACGCTTTTCCTATTCGTGTATTTACATCGCTTTCTGTGGATAAGATATTACCACCTAGGTATGTGAATTGTTCTACTGGCTTAAGGGTCTTACCGTTGAGTGTGGTTATGTCTCCTTTCCTTTTGAAACATATGTACTCTGTTTTATCGGAGTTTACATGAAGGCCAATATTATTTGCTGCCTTCTCTAGGCTATGCAGTAGTGACTCGGCCTGTGGTGGTGTATCTGCAAGGAGTGCAAGGTCATCAGCGTAGTCCGCATCTGTGACTTTCTGTGCGGGATATCGCCACCCACAAACCATAGTGAATCATTTGAGAAAATAAAAGAACAGACAAAGTGAGTAGATTTATTAAACATTTTATTCTAATGATTTCAAAAAATTTCATAGCTTTATAACTTGTAAACAAAACAACCAATCAGCCAATGATTTGCCAAATCCTCCGTCCGATGTAACAAAATTCAATTTCTTAAACAGAGCTTCACAGGTTTGAATTCAGTATTTTCCTTCTTGAATAATTGCCATAAAAAAGGTTAAAGACTCCAACCCATCCTACTATTTAGCCACTACTGGAGAGAAAATGGATGCATTCATACCTTTTCCAAGTGTATTAGCGCTAGATGAAATACGAACAGCCTCGTCCTGGATTCGAGATTCCTGGATTAAGTATTTACTATATTCAGGTGAGTTATGAAGATATAAACAATGATAGATATTTTCATTCTATAAAAAACACATTCGAATATCTCATGTATCCCAGACTTTTGCTTATGACTATATATATATTATATAATATATATATATATTATATATATATAATATATATATATATTATGTATGTTAAGTTCTTTTGAACGTTGTTTGTTTCGTCTTTTAAAGCATTGGAAAATAACAAAAACAAGAAAAAAGAATTTTAATATTCAATTGTCGTTCTGTTCCTGGTTTGATCAATTCCGATATTTCGGGTGAACTTTCACCCTTTTTCAAGTTATATGAAACGGTCTAGAGAAAAAAAAAATTAATTGCTGTATATGAGGGCAAAAAAGTACTTAACGTATTTGGCGTTATTTAGCCGTTATTTTTCTTTCGAAATTGTGTGGCGTATATATATATATATATATATATATATATATATATATATATACACGACTAAAATCGAATAGATTAAAACAGACCCGGTTGAGTTTCTCACGGAATCTCGAATCTTCGATTCCGCGAGAAACTCGAGTCGGTCTGTTTAAACCATTTGCTTTTCATCTTTTTATTGAGAAATTTAACACCTTTGTTAGTGCTAAAAATCCCGAAATATTTACGGTTTTATCTTTCTTCACTTTTTGCGGATTTTAATCGTCACTACGGTATATATATATATATATATATATATATATATATATATATATATATATATATATATATATTGTGTATTTTGGCAGGAAATTATTCTCAAGGCATGTGTTATTGAACAACACGGAGTATTCTTTTTTCATTTTTTGTATAGATATTTGTTCCAGTCTTCTATGTATCCTTTTTAAATCTGGATCGAGTTGATTCATGATATTTTGCATACTAATTTCCCGAGCGCTTTCGATTGTTTCGCCAGTCATCTTCATGGGGTTAAACTTAATTTGGTTTTTAGTTAATTTCTAGTTCTGTCATCTATGAAATAGCATTTAAAGTCGGAGACAACGTATTAAAAATCTAACCCCCTCTTAAAGATAATAGACTCTCTGAATTTGATAAAAGCATAGATAACAGAACTAAAAATTAACTAAAAACAAATTACGTAACCCATGAATACGACTGGAGCAACAGTCGAAAGCGCTCGGGAAAGTAGTATGAAAAATATCATGAATCAACTCGATCCAGATTCAAAAAGGATAGCCAGAAGACTGGAAAAAATATCCATACAAAAATGAAAAAGAATACTCCGGGTTGTTCAATAAGACATGCCATGAGAATATATATATATATATATATATATATTATATATATATATATATATATATATATATTTAATATACCAAGGGTGTTGGTAGATCCTTGAGAAGAGAAAAAACCCAGCAGAAAGTTTGATTGTAAAAATATACTACCAACATCAACCAGGAAGAAAAACATTTTTGAAAAAAAGAAAGGACCAAGATATTCGTACCAACAAAAAATAATCTATTGGTACAGTATTTGGCCCCAAAAAAAAAACAATTTATATGTAAATATATGTATATAAGATAGATATATATATTCATATAACCGCTAGGAGAAAGCTAATAAGTAAAAAGTGCTCGATACCTAAGTAGAGCCAATAATAAAGATAATCAAATGAGTCAGACGAACCTACTATTAGTTTCGCATAAAGCTCTTCAGGGCTAAAATCTGACTATATATATATATATATATATATATATATATATATATATATATATATATATATTCAATCTGTTTATAATTTTACCACCTGTAAATTAACTGGCAGATTTTGACATATCCTGTCTAAAGATGGAGTGAAAATGAGGTCTAGATTTTAGAAGCTGCACAATGTACATATTTGCCAGCACATTGCAATTGGCTGGAGACCATTGAACACTGTCTGAATAGCAAATTATATGGCAATATAAATCGATTTTATTATTCTTAATTAACTCCCGACAGATAATTATCAGGAGACAAGCATTATTAAGAAATAAATTCGGTTGCTTTGAAATAAGAATAAACCCGTGAAAATATACGATGACATCAACGAATTGGGCAAGTTTTATATATATATATATATGTATAAGAAAAGGTGGAATGAAAACATCACACAATGCTGTTAAAGAAGAAAACAATTTATAATATAATCATAGCTGATACTGATCAATATTTCGATTTTACAAAAATCATCATCAGAGCTCATTCACTCCCGTAGTTGTTTTCAAAACAAAAAACCTTAATACTGCAAAAAACGAAAGACGTTACAATATTCACCAACGTGGGAATTCGCGGCCACGTTGGTGAATATTGTAACGCCTTTCGTTTTTTGCAGTATTAAGTTTTTTTGTTTTGAAAACTCATTTGACTTTCCTCTCCGACCCAAACAACTACGGGAGTGAATGAGCTCTGATGATGATTTTGTAAAATCGAATATTGATCAGTATCAGCTATGATTATATTATAAATTGTTTTCTTCTTTAACAGCATTGTGTGATGTTTTCATTCCACCTTTTCTTACTCATATTGTCGGATTCATTTCCTTTCTTTTAACTTATATATATATATATATATTATATATATAATATATATATATATATATATATATATATATATGTTTCGGTCAGGAGTTTATCCATGTGTAAATTATTCAAACTATCATTATTTTTAAATAATCAAATGAAATGAAATAATAATAATAGAAAAAATGTAGAAATGTTCTGCACACAAAGAAAATTCGACCTTCATCAGAGTAAATCCTTATTTGAATATGGTCGATGAAGGTCAAATTTTCTTTGTGTGCGGAACATTTCTACATTTTTCTATTATTATTATTTCATTTCATTTGATTATTCAAAAATAATAATAGTTTGAATATATATATATATATATATATATATATATATATATATATATATATATATATTATGGTGTATCAAAAGTGGAGTGAAAGTTTATACTTTTTTCGTCTCGTTTTAATGGTTGATTGTTTAACTGATTGATTGATAGTAAAGGCATGTCAAACCATCTATGTTTATTTCATTCCTAGAGGTTAGGGAATTGTGTTCATTGTACGTTTATATTTATATCTTGTGTTTTTGTTTTTTTTTTAGATTTTTGTACACGATTATGTGATATTCTTTGAAATACTATTACTTTTTAAACAGATACATTTGGAGCCCTGTCGGCTGGAGATTTAGAATACACCGACTGCAGCTCTGCAGATGGTTAACACCCCACCTTCAATGGAAGCACCTGTGGGTAGTGACCCGTGAGGCTTAAGAAGGTAACCATGGTTACTGAGGAGTTCATACCCTGCAACACATCACTTTGGCCGTTACTATCCTCTTATCACACGACTGGTCACCTATATGGTTGTCTCAAGGGGTTCTTAAAACGGCTAGGTTACCAGTCTAGGAGAAGGACAACTCTGAATTCAAACCTGTGAAATTCCACTTAAGAAATTAACTTTGTCACATCCTGCTCATGCGGTGTATTGTATATATATATATATATATATATATATAATATATATATAATATATTATATATATGTTGTCAGGCACATATGGCAACTACAACCCTTTTTATCACATATGTGCTACAAGGCGTTGTCTGAGGGTGTTATTGGTCCTGGGTTTGACGTTAAACTGTATCTGACGGTAAAGTCCCATTTCTGGAGCTCTGAGAAATGTGGAGTAACCTACATCGACATTATTCTCAAGTCCACTCTAACACGGACTGGTAGTACCTGTTAGGATGCCATATATTGGTTAAATCGAAAAAAAAATGAGTTAAAAATATGTTTTAAAGAAATTGGCATACCGTAAAATCCAACCAACCAAACATCCAACAAATATATTTGACTTTATTCAGTAAATTTTCTTAGTCTGTTCATAATGGTTGATTGATTCATTGATAGTAAAGGCATGTCAAACCGTGTATGCTTATTCTATGCCTAGTGGTTAAAGAACGACGTTCATTGTGTGTTTATATTTGCATTTTTAAGTAGTTGTTCTTTAAGAGTGTTATTTTCTGTGAACATGGCTATGTGATATTTTATCGAAATCGGGTACTTTTAAAACAGATATATTCGACTATAAAATACTTCTCATTAAGTATAAGAGAAAATGGGCCGGGTTAGCTCAGTCGGTAGAGCGTTCGGCTAAAAACTACAAGGTCCCTAGTTCGATTCCGATCCTCGCCAACTCAGCGTTATGAGTAGCACAGTGGCGCTCCACCTCAGATGCAAAACCAATCTCCTTGGTCTAGCGCTCGTAAAAAGGGGATAGACTCCCTCGTTGATTGGCTGAAACAGACATTAGGCCGCCTGGGCGACTTTACTTTTTACTTATAAGAGAAACAAGATCCCCTTGAAAGTTAGCATATTTCTTGGTAAAACCGTTAATTTCTTACCTCCATATTTTGGTATTAACTCATTATTCACAACTTAGTCAAGATTAGATAATATTTGACATATAACCAAGTTAAACCGAAACCACTAGTTCCTTTTAAGTCATAAAAAGTTAAGCAGCATTTGGACTGTTCAGTACTTAAACGAATGGGAACATATGTACAGCAGCCTGACGCCCGAGAGGGCACGATTAACCAACACTTAGTAAAATCTAAAATTAGTAATTGTCTTATGCAAAGTTAAACGTATTAAATAAACAAAAGAACAAGAAAACAAAATATTTCCTGGAAATTAAATAGAAACTAAAGCTCAATAGATACATAAAAGGCATGTCAAACCGTGTATGCTTATTCTATGCCTAGTGGTTAAAGAACGACGTTCATTATATGTTTATATTTGCATTTTTATGTAGTTGTTCTTTAAGAGTGTTATTTTCTGTGAACATGGCTATGTGATATTTTATCGAAATCGGGGTACTTTTAAAACAGATATATTCGACTATAAAATACTTCTCATTAAGTATAAGAGAAAATGGGCCAGGTTAGCTCAGTCGGTAGAGCGTTCGGCTAGAAACTACAAGGTTCATTAGAAAAGTTTTTATAGTTTTTCTGAAATTCTTAGGCAGTGGTAATTATTCAATTTCTTTATAGTTTTTCTGAAATTCTTAGGCAGTGGTAATTATTCAATTTCTTTATAGTTTTTCTGAAATTCTTAGGCAGTGGTAATTATTCAATTTCTTTATAGTTTTTCTGAAATTCTTAGGCAGTGGTAATTATTCAATTTCTTTATAGTTTTTCTGAAATTCTTAGGCAGTGGTAATTATTCAATTTCTTTATAGTTTTTCTGAAATTCTTAGGCAGTGGTAATTATTCAATTGGGAAACAGTAATTTTTCTAATTTTTTTCTAATTTAACAGAGAAGATGATATCCTGACAGATACTAGCACTTTGAGTGGATCTGGGAGTAAGGGCATTGGATCCTCCAGATCTCAAAAAACTGGCGACTCTCCAGATGTAGTTTAGTATCATGCCCAGTACACTTCTTTTATTTTGGGGTCAGTGTGTATTATCCCTCAGCAAGAGATTATCTGTTTATTCCAAACACAGCCTCTTAGTGGTATAATGGCAAACAAGCAAGTATTGTCGTTCAATATTACTGAACAATGAGGTCTATCTTCACCACCACCATGTCAACTGGTGTTCAAATGCGGTGAACGTATCAATTGCGGAGCGGAAAGATGATAATAAAAGATAATACCAGTTAAAATTATTGCATATGAATGATAAAATGGGAAATGGATTCGTCGCAACGAGTTCAAATCCTGGACGTGATAATTGCATATCACTTAGCGTTAATACTCTTGGGAAAGGTATGGATTCTACTCTCCCTCCAGCTATGGGTAAATAGTAGGGACGATTGGACTCTTTAACCTTGGTTAGGCAATCGGTCTAGGAGAAGGAAAACTCTGAATTCAAACCTGTTAAACTCCGCTTAAGAAATTGACCATGTGGCACATCCTGCTCGTACGGAGGGGTTGGTGAATATATATATATATATATATAATAATATATATATATATATATTATATATATGTAAAAGTGTTGGAGTTTGCATTAAGGACAATAGGGTCGGGCCAATCCTATAAGTGCTCCTGTTTGACGGGACTAGGCGATTGATCAGACCGTCCGTCTAGCCTAAGTTACAGTTTTTCTGAATAGATAGAGTTCTTCTGAAGAAAAGCAAGCAAAATTGTTCGTGAATTCTTTTTTTATTTCTTTACGTGTGGGACCGTATAATGAACTTGTACAACATCAGAAAAAATATTCAGGTCATCCTAATAGAATTAAGATGTCAACTCTCTCTTTGGATCATTAATATATAAGAATAATAAACGTATTTACCATTTGAAATGACAATTTAATTAAGATGAATTTATGAACGAATTACATGAATAATTTATAACGAGTCTCTAAAAAGAAACCAAATAGAAAAATGCATATTTAAACATTCGATTAACACTGACGTACAGCACTGAAATATATTTCCCCCAAAATATTACTAGATGTCTGCGGTTAGCACAAAGTTTATAATTCTATTTATCTTCGCTATTCAAGGTATGTCTTCTAAAAATATGTGAATACGAAAATATAATCAGTCAGAAAATGAAATTTCCATCATTCGTATATTGACGGGGCTAAATTCGTTTTTAGATGAACGGCTAGACCCGGTCTGACAAACACGAGTATTAATAAGCAAATTTGATAATATGGGTTACCGAAGTAGATTTTTCACTATTGAGTCAGCAAGAATCACCGAACTTAAACAGTGATGTGCCTGTTTACTACTAATTAGGACTAGCAGGACCTACGGATATACAACAGCATGAGAATCTAATTATTAGAACGTTTGATGTTTACTTAAGAACTATTGCGAAATAGTTCAATATATAAGTTTAATAATCTTGATTTAACTGTCCTTTACTTTTTCTTTCATTCCTTCTTTTCATCTTTTCGTTGTGTTTGATTGAAACAAATTACCGTTATCGCTTCCGTGCACTGAGCCAATCTCTCTATTATTTCCCTACTTTTTTCTTTCTCTCTTTCTTTATCTATTATTGTTTTTCCAGTGTAGCATGTCGTTTTTCTCTCCTTTCTTTCTTTACGATAAAAACGGAAAGGACTATTATTTAGCTGAGGTGATAACAATAATAAAAATAAGAATTCGACGGATAAGCAACACCATATAATCCGGATTTACATTTTTGCCTTTCATCTTGGACGATTTGGACGGCCTCATTTTTAACGGGAGGTTGATGTACGACGATAACGGTCGTATTTTTTTAGGAACATCAGTATTATTATATAGATGTATTGTTGACTCTTTGCACTGGCGCTTCATTTATACCAGTTAATGTTTTAGATTGCTATGTAATCTGACCTGAAATTCTCTGTCTCTGATGCTCGAAATCATTTTGGAAAATTTCCAAATATATACATAATTATTGTATAGTCTTAACTACGTTTTTTCTTTTTAACTATGCATTTTGCCTTTAATCTTTTCTACTCTTTTATGTTCATTAATTGTCTTTTTAATGTTTTCGTTTTGATTTATTTTTGTTCTGCTGCTTAATTCGTTTCTTTATGTACATTAGGGCCGGTCGAGCTCAGTCGGTAGAGCGTTCGGCTAAAAACCGGAAGGTTCTTAGTTCGATACCGGATACTCGCCAACTCAGCGTATGAGTAGCACAGGGATCCGTGCGGTAAAAGTAAAGAGCTGATAGTAGGTGTGGCGCTCCACCTCAGACACAAAAACAATCTCCTTGGTCTAGCGCTAGTGAAAAGGGGATAGACTCTCTCACTGATTGGCTGATACCGACTTTAGGCCACTGTGACGACTTTACTTACTTACTTATGTACATTAATTGCATTATTGTTATATATTCACACATGTAGCGGGTATATACACAATGTCCTTTTCATAGAGAGGGGAGAGATGCAGACAGAGTACCACAGAGATGAGATGCATAACTTACTTTCTTTCTTCTGCGTGGCCATCTGTGATCGCCTAGTTTTCTTGCTTGTTGCTTCTTTCTATTTCTTCTCGCCATGTTGGATTCTATCCTGTAGTTGGTTCTTCATCTCTTCGCCGGTCTTCAAATTAATCCATGCATCAACCAACAACGCCATGTTACTTTTTACAACTTCATTCTTAACTAGGTTTCTTTAGTATCTAACACAGCGCACGCAGTTCAGTTACAGCTAAAGCAACAGACAGCTCTCTCCGCCAACATCCTGCCTGGAACTGAGGATCTAACTAGCTCGCACGTGATTTCATGTGATTTTCGGTTTTAACGCCTCTGAGTCAAAAGTTTCCCAACGGTCTGTAACTTTCCAATTTCGCTACACAGTGTTGTCAATAATCTATACTACCATAGATTATGCAGCATTATCACTGTATGATTATATATATTTATCACTGTATGATTATATATATATATATATATATATATATATAATATATAATATATTATATGAATAATCGTGTTCCTTTGAAGTAACGGTCCTAATCACCTTATAAACACAATCTGATTAATAATGAGACAAATCTTCCAAGCAAAGATGTAAGTACTGATTATCTGGTGTTGCTTATCCATCGAATCCTTATTTCATATTTGTATCGTCATCTAAATAATGGACCATTCCATTTTTATAATAAAGAAAGAAAGGGAAGAAATGTACATACTGAACAGGAAAAAATATATTAAGAAATAAAGAAATTAGGTGAAAGATAGAGAAAGGGTGTGAGCGCGAGGAAGCAATAATGCTAATATTTTTCAGTTAAACATAATGAAACGATGAAAGAGAGAGAGGGAGAGAGACAGAGAGCAACAGAGAGAGGGAGAGACAGGGAGAGAGAAAGAGAGAGATTTAAATCAAGATCATTATACATTTTACATATTGAACTATAATGCAATTGCTCTTATATAAACATATCAAACGTTTTAATAATTGAATTATCCTAGTGATCTGTTTTCTCAGGTCGTGCTATTGTAGACATAATTACTGTACAGTCTTAACTATGCTTTTTGATTATGTATTTGTATTTTATTTTATTTATTCTCCTCTTTTGTGTCCATTAATTATCTTAAAATGTTTTTATTTAGATTTTCCCTTGTTATGCTTCTTAATTCTTCTCTCGTCATGTACGTTAATTGCATATCAACTGTGTGATTCTTTTTATTTGTTTGTAGTGAAAGAACGTGTCTTGCATGAAAAACAAGTGAAAATATGGCTGCCTTTGCACCGTGATTTAAGGAAACGTGATCTCGAAGCCAGGAGAATTGGTAAGAAACGTATTTGCACCAATGCCAAGTTTTTTCGAGACAGAGTTGTGCATAAAACACCAAGAGGCGACAGGGAAATAGCTGAGGTGCTTTTAGACGTGGTATTCGGTACGCCTGTACTATTGGGGATAACGCACTGTGGTTAATTGGGGATAACGCAGTGTTTTATTTTTGCTAGCTAATAGTAGACTGTCATAGTCCTATCTTTGAAATTGGTAATGATAATTACGGATCAGTTTGCAAATATCTAATCTATCTACTTTCGCCCTCTTAAATTTTCTTTCTTTTATCGGCGAATAAGAAACACCATATAATCCAAGATTACATTTTTGCATTTCCTATTTAACGATTTGGACGGTAGAAGATTTAAAGACAAGAGTATTATTATATAGATTGATATTTGCAACTGATTCCGTAATTACATTCACATTTCAAAAGATAGGACTATGAAGTCTATTGCTAGCAAAAATAACACTGCGTATCCCCAAATACCACGCGTATCCCCAATACCACGTACAGTGCGTATACCAATACCACGTTCTAAAAGACCTCAAGCTATTCCTGTCGGCTTTGGTGTTTTTATGCCAACTCTGGTCTCGAAAAAACTTGCATTGGTGCAAAATACGTTCTACCAATTCCCTGGCTTCGAGATCACGTTTCCCTTAAATCACGGTTGCAAAGGCAGCCATATTTTCACTTGTTTTTTTCCAATGCCGCAAAGACCGTTCCTTTCAATACAAACAAATAAAAAGTAATCACACAGTTGGATATGCGAAATAAACGTACATGACGAGAGAAGAATTAAGAAGGCATAACAAGGGAAAATCTAAATAAAACATTTTAAGATTAATTAATGGACCAAAAGAGGCAGAATAAATAAAATAAAATATAAATACATAATCAAAAAGCAATAGTTTTAAGACTATGTACAGTAATTATGTCTAACATAGACGACCTGAGAAAACAGATTCACTAAGGATAATTCAAGTTATTAAACAGTTGGATATGTTTTATATAGAGAGCAATTGCCATATAGTTCCAATATGTAAAATGTTATAATGATCTTGATTTAAATCTTCTCTCTTTCTCCTCTCCCTGTCTCTCCTCTTCTGTTGCCTCTCTGTCTCTCTCCTCAGTCTCTCTTTCATCGTTTCATTTGTTTTAATCTGAAAATATTAAGCATTATTGCTTCCCGCGCCTCACACCCTATTCTCTATCTTGTCACCTATTTCCTTTATTTCTTAAATATATTTTTTCTGTTCAGGTATGTAAACATTTCTTCCCTTCTTTCTTTATTATAAAATGGGAAATGGTCCATTATTTAGATGACGATGACAAATATGAAATACAGGGATTCGATGGATAACACACCAAGATAATCAGTACTTACATCTTTGCTTGGAAGATGTGCTCATTATTTAATCAGAATTGTGTAATAAGGTGATAGGACCGTACTTCAAGACACGAATTATTCATTATATATACTATATATAATATATATATATATTATATTATTATATATATAATCATACAATGATAAATATACTTAATCAATAACAGTGATAATGCTGGCAATATCTATGGTATAATAGATTTTATTGACAACACTGTGTAGCGAAATTGGAAGTTACAGACCCGTGGGAAACTTTTTGACTCAGAGGCGTTAAGAACCGAAAATCACATGAATCACGTGCGAGCTAGTCTAGATCCTCAGTTCCAGGCAGGATGTTGGCGGAGAGAGCATGTCTGTTGTTTAAGCGTAGACTGAACTGCGTTGCGCTGGGTTAGATACTAAAACCTATTAAGATGAAGTTGTAAAAAAAGTAACATGGCGTTTGTTGGTTGATGCATGGATTAATTTTGAAGACCGGCGAAGAGATGAGAACAACTACAGGATAGAATCACATGGCGAAGAAAGAAAATAGAAGAAGCAACGATAGCAAGAAAACTAGGCGATCACAGATGGCCACGCAGAAGAAGAGAAAGTAAAGCTTATGCATCTACAGATATCTGTGTACTCTGTCTGCATCTCTCCCCTCTCTATGAAAGGAAACATTGGTGTTATATACCCGCTACATGTGTGAATATATAACAATAATGCACATTAATGTAACATAAGTAAGTACGGTAAAGTCCCGTCACAGTGGCCTAAATTGTCGGAATCAGCCAATCAGGAGAGAGTCTAATCCCCTTTTCACTAGCGCTTAGACAAGGAGATGCGTCTTTTGTGTCTGAGGTGGAGCGCCACACCTACTATCCAGCTCTTTAACTTTTACCGGCACGGATCCCTGTGCTACTCATACGCTGAGTTTGGCGAGTATCCGGTATCGAACTAAGAACCTTCCGGTTTTTAGCCGAACGCTCTGACCGACTGAGCTCGACCGGCCCCTAATGTACATAAAGAGAAACGAATTAAGCAGCAGACAAAATAAAATCAAAACCGAAAACATATTAAAAAGACAATTAAATGAACATAAAAGATAGAAAAAGATTAAAGGCAAAAAGTGAGCATAGTTAAAAAAGAAAAACGTAGTTGTTAAAGGACTATACAATAATTATGTATATATTGGAAAATTTTCCCAAAATGATTTCGAAGCATCAGAGACAGAGAATTTCAGGTCAGACTTCATAGCAAATCTAAACTTAACGGTATAAAGTGAAGCGCCAGTCAGAGTCAACAAATACACCATATAATAATCCTGATGATTCGGCTAAAAAAAAAGTACGGACCGTTATAGTCGTACATATCAACCTCCCGTTAAAATATGAGGCCGGTCAAATCGTCCAGATGAAAGGCAAAATATGTAAATCCGGATTATATGCGTGTTGCTTATCCGTCGAAATTCTTATTTTTATTTAGTTGTTATCAACTTCAGCTAAAATAATAGTCCTTTCCGTTTTTATCGCTAAGAAAGAAAGGAGAGAAATACGACACTGCTACACTGGATAACAAGTAATTAGAAGTAAAAGAAAAGAGAGAAGAAAAAAGTAGGTGAAATTCAATAGAGAGATTGGTCAGTGCACGGAAGCGATAAACGGTTTATTGTTTCAAATCAAACACAACGAAAAGATGAAAAGAAGGCTAAGGAACAAATAAAAGGACAGTTAACTCAAGAATTTTAAAACTTAAGTATATTGAACTACTTTCGAATAGTTTCTTAAGTAACATCAAACGTCTAATAATTAGAGTTCTGCATGCGTTTGTATATTCCGTAAGGTCCTGCTAGGTCCATTAGTAGTAGAACAGGCAACATCACTGTTTAGTTCGGGTGGATCTGTGCGACTCAGATAAAAGGTGGGGGATATCTCACTTCGTGTCACCCATATTATAAAAATTTGCCTTATTGAATTAGCTGGTTGTTGTCAGACCGGGTCTAGCCGTTGTCCAATTCTAAAACGAATTTAGCCCCGTCAATATATCGAATGATGGAAATATTCAATTTTCTGACTGATTATAAGTTTCGTATTCACATAATTTTTAGAAGCAATTAACCTGAATAGCGAAGTATAAATAGAATATAACTTGGCTTACCGCAGACATCTAGTAATATTTGGGGGAATATACTTTCAGTGCTTGGTACGTCAGTGTTAATCGAATGTTTAAATATGCTATTTTTTATTTGGTTTCTTTTTAGAGACTCGTTATAATTATTCATGGTAATTCGTCATAAATTCATCTTAATTAAATTTGGTCATTTCAAATGTAAATTACGTTTTTTAATTCTTATATATCAATATCCAAAGAGGAGTTGACATCTTAATTCTATTAAGGATGACCTGACATATTTTTTCTGATGTGTGGTACAAGTGTCAGATTATAACGGTCCCACACGTAGCAATGAAATATAAAATAGAATTCATCGAAACAATTTTGCTTGCTTATTCTTTCTGAAGAACTCTTGCTATTCAGGAAAAACATGTAACTTAGCGTCTGAGACGGACGGTCTGAGTCAATCGCCTAGTCCGCGTCAACAGGAGCACTTATAGGGATTGGCCCGACCCTATGTCCTTAATGGCAACTCCACACTTTTTATCATATATATATATATATTACATATATATAATATATAGTATATATAATATATTATATATATATTCACCAACCCCTCCGTACGAGCAAGGATGTGCCACATGGTCAAGTTTCTTAAGCGAGTTTTAACAGGTTTGAATTCAGAGTTTTTCCTTCTCTAGACCCGATTGCCTAACCAATGATTAAAGAGTCCAATGCGTCCCTACTTTTACCCATAAGCTGGGGGAGAGTAGGAATCCATACGGTTTCCCAGATGTAGCATTAACGTCTAAGGCTGATATGCAATTATCACGTCCAGGATTTGAACTCGTTGCGAAACGAAATCCATTTCCCCATTTATCATTCATATGCAATAGATTTAACTGGTATTATCTTTTATATCATCTTTCCGCTCCGCCAATTGATACGTCACCGCAATTTGAACACCAGTTGACATGGTGGTGTGAAGATAAGACCTCATTGTTTCAGGGTAATATTGAACGACAAACTGTGCCCTTGTTTGCCATTATACCAACTAAGAGGCTGTGGTTGGAATAAACAGATAATCTCTTGCTGAGGGATAATACACACTGACCCCAGATAAAAGAAGTGTACTGGGCATTGATACTAAACTAATCTGGAAGTCGCCAGTTGTTTTTGAGATCTGGAGGGATCCAATGCCCTTCTCCCAGATCCCACTGCAAGAGTGCTAGTATCTTTCAGGATATCAATCTTCTCTTGTTAATTAGAAAAAAATTAGAAAATTACTGTTTCCCATTTGAATAATTACCACTGCCTAAGAAATTTTTCAGAAACTATATAAGAAATTGAATAATTAACCACTGCCTAAAGAATTGTCAAGAAAAACTTATAAAGAAATTGAATAATTACCACGTGGCCTAATGAATTTCAAAAAATATCTATATAAGAAATTGAATAATTATACCAACTTGACCCTAAGAATTTCAGAATAAACTATGAATAAGAAATTGAATAATTACCACTGGCCTAGAATGTTCGAAACTATAAATGAAATTGAATAATTACCACTGCCTAAGAAATTTCAGAAAAACTGAGTAAAAACTTTCTAATGAACCTGTAGTTTCTAGCCGAACGCTACCGACTGAGCTAACCTGGCCCATTTTCTCTTATACTTATGAGAAGTATTTTATAGTCGAATATATCTGTTTTAAAAGTACCACCGATTTCGATAAAATATCACATAGGCCCATGTTCACAGAAATAACACTCTAAAGAACAACTACTAAAATGCAAATATACATATGAAACGTCGTTCTTTAACCACTAGCATAGATAAGCATACACGGTTTGACATGCCTTTATGTATCATTGAGCTTTAGTTTCCTATTTAATTTCCACGGAAATATTTGTGTTTTCTTGTTCTTTTGTTTATTTTTAATACGTTTACTTTGCATATAAAACTTACAATTTTAGATTTTTAATAAGTGATTGGTTAATCGTGCCCTCTTCGCGGCGTCAGGCTGCTGTACTATATGTTTCCCATTCGTTTAAGTACTGAACAGTCCAAATGGCTGCTTAACTTTTTAGTGACTAAAAGGAACTAGTGGTTCTCGCGTTTAACTTGGTTATATGCTCAAAGACTATTATCTAATCTTGTACTAAGTTTGGTGAATAATAGAAGTTACATACCAAAAATATGGAGGTAAGAAATTAACGTTTTTACAGAATATGCCTAAGCTTTCAAGGGGAATCTTTGTTTCTCTTATTAAGTAAAAAAGTAAAGGTCAGCCCAGGCGGCCGCTAATGTCTTTTCAGCCAATCAACGAGGGAGTTATCCCCCTTTTTACGACGCTGACAAGGGATTGGTTTTGCATTCTTGAGGTGGAGCGCCAACTTGTGCTACTCATAACGCTGAAGTGTGGCGAGGATCGGAATCGAACTAGGGACCTTGTAGTTTTTTAGACCGAACGCTCAACCGACTGAGCTACCCGGCCCATTTTCTCTTATACTTTAATGAGAAGTATTTTATAGTCCGGAATATATCTGTTTTTAAAAGTACCCGATTTCGATAAAATATCACATAGCCATGTTGCAGGCAGAAACATAACACTCTTCAAGAGAACAACTCTTAAAAATGCGAAATAAAACACACAATGAACGATCGTTCTTTAACCTACTTAGGCATAGAATTAAGATAACGGTTTGACATGCCTTGTACTATCAATAATCAATCAAACCATTATGAACAGACTAAAGAAAATTTAACTGAATAAAGTCAAATATATTGTTGGATGTGTTTGGTCTGGTTGGATTTATACGGTATGCTCAATATTTCTTTAAACCATATTTTTAACTCATTGTTTGTTTCGAATTTAACCAATATAATGCATCCTAACAGGGTGACTGACCAACCGGTGTGTAGAGGTGGAACTTGAGAATAATGTCGATGTAGGTTTACTCCCACATTTCTCAGAAGGCTCCAGAAAGGGACTCTTTACCGTCAGATAACAGTTTAACGTCAAACCCAGGACGCTCATAACTACCCTCAAGACAACGCCTTGTAGCACATATGTTGGATAAAAAGGGGTTGTATGTTGCCCTATTGTGCCGACCAATACAATATAATATATATATTATATTAAGTAATAATAATATATATATATATATATATATAATTCCAAATACACCCGCATGGAGCAGGATGTGGACAAAGTTAATTTCTTAAGTGGAATTTCAACAGGTTTGAATTCAGAGTTGTCCCTCTCCTAAGACTGGGTAACCTAGCGTTTTAAGACCCTGAGACAACCATATAGGTGACCCAGTCGTGTGATAAGAGGATAGTACGGCCAAAGTGATGTGGTTGCAGGGTATGAACTCCATCAGTAACCATGGTTACTTCTTAAGCCTCACGGGTCCACGTACCCACAGGTGCTTCCATGAGGTGGGTGTTGAGACCATCTGAAGAGCTGCAGTCGGGTGTATTCTAAATCTGCCAGCCGACAGGGCTCCAGATGTACATACGTTTAAATAAGTAATAAGTATTTCCAAGAGAATATCAATAATCGGTGTACAAAAAATCTGAAAAAAAAAACAAAACACAAGATATAAATCATAAACGTACAATGAAACACAAGTTCCCTAACCATTAGGAATGAAAAGTAGACATAGTATTTTGACATGCTTTACTATCAATCAATCAGTAAAAAATCAACCATTAAAACGAGATCGAAAAAAGTTAACTTTCACTCCACTTTTGACTACACCATAATAATAATATATATATATTATATATATAATATGTATATATACTACTTATATATTCAACTGATTGATATTTTGAAATAATCAAATGAAAAATGAACAATAATAATAATAGAAAAATGTAGAAATGTTCGCACACAAGAAAATTTTGACCTTCATCGACCATATTCAAATAAAGGATTTACTCTGAATGAAGGTCGATATTTTCTTTGTGTGGCAGAACAATTTCTAACATTTTTGCTATATTATGTATTCATTTCACTTGATTATTTAAAGAATAATGATAGTTTGAAATAATTTCACAGGGATAAATCCCTGATCCTGAAACATATATATAAGTAATATAATACTAATATATAATATATATATATATACGATATATCGATTATATATATATATAAGTTAAAAGAAAGGGAAATGAATCCGACATATGAGTAAGAAAAGGTGGAATGAAAATCATCACACCAATGCTGTTAAAGAAGAAAACAATGTTATAATATAATCAATAGCTGATACTGATCAATATTTCGATTTTAGCAAAATATCATCTCAAGCTCAATTCCACTCCCGTAAGTGTTTGGGTCGGAGAGGAAGTCAAATGAGTTTCAAAACCAAAAAAAGACTTAATACTGCAGAAAACGAAAGGGTTACAATAATTCACCAACGCTGGCCATGCGAATTCCCACGTTGGTGGAATATTGTACGTCTTTCGGTTTTTTGCATATTAAAGGTTTTTTGTTTTGAAAAAACAACTACCGGGAGGTGAATGCAGGCTCTGATGAATGATTTTTTGTAAAATCGAAATATTGATCAAGTATCCCAGCTAGATTATTATTATTAAATTGTTTTCTTCCTTTAACAGCATTGTGTGTGTTTTCATTCCACCTTTTCTTAACATATAGTACTATTACTATATAACACTTGCCCAATTTCGTTGAATGTCATACGTATATTTTCACGGGTTTTATTCTTCATTTCAAGCAACCGAATTTATTTCTTAATACATGTCTTGTCCTCACTGAAATTAGTCTGTCGGGAGTGTAATTAGAATATATGAAAATCGATTTATTATTGGCCATATAATTGTGCTATTCAGACAGTGTTCAATTGGTCCCCTCCAGCCAATATGCAATGTGCTGGCAATATTGTACATTGTGCAGCTTCTAAAATCTAGACCTCATTTCACTCATCTTTAGACAGGATAATGTCAAAAATCTGCCAGTGTAATTTACAGGTGTTATAAATTATAAACAGAATTGAATATATATATATATAATAATAATATAATATATATATATATATATATATATATAAAGTCAGATTTAGAACCTGAAGAGCTTTAATGCGAAACTAAGATAGTAGGTTCGTCTGACTCATTTGATTTATCTTTATTATTGGCTCTACTTAGTATCGAGCCTTTTTCTACCTTATG
>CM042144.1:4559954-4561029 GCA_023376005.1 Doryteuthis pealeii | reverse complement strand
TCAAGACATAACATGATAATGCAAGGGTGGGGTTCTTTGCATAAGAGTTAGGTGTGTTAAGCGGATGTTGCTGTGAGTTATTTCTCTGGTATCCTCCTCCAAGGGGACAGGTTGCCTTTTATGGAGCCTACATCATTGGAGCCTACATCATATAACCTCATCATTAAACACACACACTCACATACACACACACAGAACAACACACACAACACACGACAGCACCAAGCATATATAGTCATATATATATATATATATACATATATATATATTTACTGGTATCGGGTACAAAATAACCTATGGTTTCAACATAAAGGATCTTCAGGATTACATCCACTGAATTAATCAAGATCTTGCATTAAATTACAGCTACACTCAAGAGTTTAGTTCTTGTAGTTATGGGACCGGAGGCCAGCATCCGCAGTTAACTGAACCGATGTATTGTTCACCTATATAATACTATATCAGCTGATATATATATACTATATACTCGATACTACTAGACGTCAAGAATATACTATATGGTTGTGTTGTGTGTCACGTCCAACTGATGTGGTGCCCCCAAAGTCGTGTGAAAAAATATGTATGAATATATATACTTACTATTATATATGTTATATCATATATATATATAACAATACACATTATATATTTATGTATTTCTTATATAATATGTATACATATATATTTTACCTTACTTCTTTCAACAAAAAAATCACGCTTACACCGACCACAGCCACCACACATACTAAACGCGTAACGGACAAAACCAGTTCACAACACATATAAACAAAAGAAAACAATTAAACAGACACACACACATGATTTAGTTAACCAATTCCTCAACAATCAAAAACAAACTTTTTCTAGACCAACACCTGTGGTACCACCATCACCTTCTGACACTCCCATCTGGAGGAAGAAAATCCCACTAACCCCTCCCCCAATCACCCCTTCCTACTGACGATCTTCTGTTTTCAGCTTTTTGAGAACGTCCACCATGAAGGCAAGACTGTTATCCAAGTTTTGAAGATGGTCTAATAGACCGAAACGTTGCATAGTCGCATAAAACATCCAG
>CM042144.1:4552454-4554954 GCA_023376005.1 Doryteuthis pealeii | reverse complement strand
ACGTTAGATGTCACCCAATTACAGACAGTAAAGTTGCTATTATTTAAGTCCACATTATAAAAATTGAATTCCCCATAAAAGTTAGTCAGCTAACTTAATGTCTTGTTTTGGCTCAAACATACTTCATTTTAGTATGATTTTTTACCTAGACCCATATTGTGTGTGTTATGTTCTTTTTTTGCTAGGTAAAAAATCATACATAAAAATGAATAGGTCTAAATAAATACAAAAGCGTGGACGTAGGTAATTACAGGAACCCAGGCTGCTTTGCAATACATATAGTTAGAGGGGAGATTTGGATGCTACATTCCCAAGGTATTAGCGCTATTGAATGCAAATTTAGCATTCGTCTATATCTCTAAGATTAGGAGGCGTTTGTTAGTCTAATATTATCGTCATAGGAAATGGAACGGTGAACCATGTTGGAGGCCGATTCGTGGGAGTTTGTTCTAGTTGGAACAGTTTTCTTCTCGGATCTTTTTGCGTACTTTTATCTCATGTCCCTAGCCACACATTAGAAGCGAATCGAAAGAAACCAGCTTCTTTTATTGGGGTTTTTTAGAACACCTAACTCCCACTCTGTTCTTGAGGAGTCTTGTCATCGTACTGACTGATGTTCGACAATCTTGTAAAATTGATTTTTCACACGGATGCGCAAGATTAAAGTAATGGTTTACATGGTGGGATGAGACACAAAGTCTAAGTTATTGGGCATTTCAGCGAGGATCGAACTCCCTATTTAGTAGTATATGGAATCAGCAAGACTAGGTTGTTAACCATTGTACCACGAGGGGGACCAGGCTGTGCAAGATAATATATTTCTATCTGAATGTCACCATTTCAGTTCAGGATTTTTTAACTTCCTTCAAAACTTTCGGCTGTTGCTTTATCTTTAAATAACTATCTATTTCACACAGCAAACCGTTTAATCTTGCACTTCATTTACATTTATTATATACTTATAAACTGACATTATAAAATTATACTTGTTTCTGATTCTTTTTACACTTAGGAAAATTTTAGAATTGCTTGTGTATGGAAATTTTGTTGTTTTGCATTTTTCTTATATTCGAGTCTCAACAAAGGCTTAAACAAACGTAAACAAAGATTCACATGGCTTTTGTTTGTCCACAGTTTTTCCCTTTCACATGAATAATTGATTATTAGCCCTGTTGAAGGTTGAAATAAAACCGAAACGCTATGCGTCAGCTCAAAAGTGTCAACTTTTCGATAATATTTTCATGATTTTTCAAACACTTTTATAATATAATAAATATTTATTATATGGGTAAATAATTAGGGCAGACTGAGTTAAATTTAAGCTTTGGTTTTGGAAAACAGTCTAGGAGAAGGAAAATCTAAATCAAAATCTGTTAAACTCCTCGTAAGAAATTGACTTTTTGTTCATATCTGCTGGTACGGAGGGGTTGGTAAATTACTATGAATTTACTGACGATAGATACAACACATGGAAATGGAGAGGCGAGTTCAAAATTGTGACGAGGCTATTTTGCGTTTCACTTTGGGCCTCATCTACTTGAAAGGCGTGAATCGGTCTCTTTCTTCCCCCAACATTATTAATAGCAGGTCAGTTTGGGTTATTGAATATATACAAACTCGAAAATAAAAACGCCTTACGAAACTATAATATCTATTATCATTAAAATATTTAATATGTTATAAAAAGTTTTTGAAAATCATTGAAAATTAATTTCGAAAATTGACCTTTTGAAGTGACGCTATAGCGTTTCGGTTTTTATTCAAACCTTCAACGGGCTAATTAAATCATTTAATCATGTGAAAGGAAAAAACTGTGGACAAACAAAGCATCGTGAATCTTTTGTTTACGTTGTTTTAAAAGCCTTTGGCTTGAGACTCGAAATATTAAAGAAAAATTGCAAACAACAAAATGTTCCATAACGGACAGCATTCTAAATATATATTTTTAAGTGTAAAAAGAATTCAAGAAACAGTAATAATTTTATATGCAGTTTATAATATAAAATAATAATTGTAAATTGAGTGCTAAGATTTAAAATGGTTGCTGTGTGAATAGATTAAGTTATTTAAAGAAAAGCCAACAGCCGAAAGTTGAGGAAGTTTAAAAAAATCCTGACTGATATGTGCATTCATTAGAATTTTATCTTGCACAACCTGGTTTCGCCCCATGTGGTACAATGGTTAACAACCTAGTCTTGCTGATTCATTATTACTACTAAATTAGAGTTCGATCCTTCGCTGAATGCCCCATTACTTAGAACTTTGTGTCTTCATCCCACACATTGTAAACCATTACTTTATCTTGCATCCAGTTGTGGAAAAATCAATTTTACAAGGAATTTGTCGAAATCATCAGTCAGTACGAGTGGACAAGACTCTCAAAACAAGAGTGGGATTAGGTGTTCTAAAAACCCCAATAAAAGAAGCTGGTTTCTTTCGTTTCGCTCTTATGTGTGCAGGACATGAGATAAATACGCAACAAAGATCCGAGAAGAACTGG
>CM042144.1:4532454-4542454 GCA_023376005.1 Doryteuthis pealeii | reverse complement strand
GATTAATAATAAGGGACATTTTATAAGCAACCTAGATCTGGATCTTCGAAAAATAACAAAAAGCTGAACGACTACACCTGAAGATCATAAAAAAGAAATTTTCCCTGTCTTTGACCTACCGAAATGATTATATATATATATATATATATATATATATATATATATATATATATATATATATATATATATATATATATAAACCAAACAAAATAGTATTGATATTGTACTTCTATAAAGGTCGCTTATAACTCAAAAATAAACCTAACCCAATTAAAGCAAAATTAGGAATTATCAAGTAATATCAAAATATTAGAACGTGATATACTTGATATAACACAGTATGATAATTTAATTATTACAATGTGTGATATGTTTACTAAAGACCTACTGTAAAATAGTTCAATATGTAAAAAGTATAATAATCTTGATTTAACTCAATATCATTCTTTATTTTTCTTTCTTCTAATCTGTTCATTTTTTAAGTATGTTCGATTCAAACAGATTAGCGTTATCACTTCCCCGCAATCACCCACTCTGTATCTTTCCCATACCCTCTTTCTTTTTTATTATATGTTTTGTGTACCATGTCCTTTCTCTTCGCTTTCTTTCTTTATAATGAATTCTAAATGGTCCATTATTTAACTGAGGTGACGACACTTATAAGAAATCGGAGGATAAGCAACACCAGATAATTAGAATTTACATTTTTGCATTCCATCTTGGAGGATTTGAACAGTTTCTATTTTAATTAGAGGGTGTTGCAAGATGACACTCGTAAAATTAAACCACACGAGTATTGATATAAAGATGTGAGTGTGGTTTTTAGCAGCACACTATAATCAGAATTTACATTTTTGAATTTCATCTTGGACCATTTGGACGGTCTCCTTTTTAACTAGATCGTGTTGCAAGATGATTACCGTCGTACAATTAAGGAACACGGGTAGTAATATATACAAATGTGTCTTGCCATGACTAATTGTCCTATTAAAAATAAAATATGACTAGTGCTGGGGCGTTAGAATGCACCGACTGCACCTCTGCAGTGGGGTAAGACTCCCCCAATGGGGCCACCTGTTAGCCGTGGGTAGCGACCCGTGATGCTTAAGGATAGAGCCCAGGTGGATGAGCAGTCCACGACATGCAATACTCCACTCTGGCCCTATCTCGGGTTAGACGGGCGGTCGGAGAGCCCCCCTCCGATCAATCGGCTGGTCACGTCAAGCCCTAGCACCTATATGATTTTCCCAACCCTATTGCCCTTATGGCAAGCACCAACCCCTTTTTATCATATGGGTGCTAGAAGGCGGTGGCTGCGGGTCTACATGTCCTGGGAATGACGTTAAACTCTATTTGATGGTGAGGTTCCAGTTTTGGAGGTTTGGGGAATGTGGAGCACACCTTCATCACCATTGCTCCCTGGTCCACTCTGAACCGGAGTGGTAGTACCTGTTAGGGTCCCATCTATGGGTTAGATAGAAAAACAGGATTTGATAAACAAAATTGTATTATCCATTAAGAATTGATTTATTTCAAAACTTTATCGGCATTAAATGACCCACTGAGGTTGATATACCGTAAAACAAAACAAACCAAACAAAATAGTATTGATATTGTACTTCTACAAGGGTCGCTTATAACTCAAAAATAAACCTAACCCAATTAAAGCAACATTAGGAATTATCAAGTAATATCAAAATATTAGAACGTGATATACTTGATATACCACAGTATGATAATTTAATTATTACAATGTGTGATATGTTTACTAAAGACCTACTGTAAAATAGTTCAATATGTAAAAAGTATAATAATCTTGATTTAACTCAATATCATTCTTTTTTTTTCTTTCTTCTAATCTCTTCATTTCGATTAAATAAATAGTTTAGATAGAAAAACAGGATTTGATAAACAAAATTGTATTATCCATTAAGAATTGATTTATTTCAAAACTTTATCGGCATTAAATGACCCACTGAGGTTGATATGCCGTAAAACAAAACAAACAAACAAACAAAAGACTGGCAGTAAACGATATGTAAGAGATTACCGACAACCAAACCCAAAATATCCAGTTGAGTTAATCCGCCCAGGCCGTAATTGTTTTAATGCATCATTTTAATTCTTTAATTCCTACGAGTCTACTTGTCTTCTGCTACTGGTGTTATTGTTTTTAAAGCCTTCAAGCAAAACTTTTCTTATCTCTCGGAATGTACATAGCATTCATCTCTTGTAAAGAGTGCGTGACTAGCGAGCCGTAACTTATGGCTTCTGCCAAATCGACTAAGCGGGTACATAACACCCGTGACG
The DNA here is from genome assembly GCA_023376005.1 of Doryteuthis pealeii. Lineage (NCBI taxonomy): Eukaryota > Metazoa > Mollusca > Cephalopoda > Myopsida > Loliginidae > Doryteuthis > Doryteuthis pealeii. Next base: position 4,540,144 of record CM042144.1, on the reverse strand, counting down.
TGAGCCGCCTTCCTGATGGGAGTCGCTGACTGATGCATCAGAAATGCGTAGCTGTCTGTTTTGTCAGCGAGAATGAAATGGGGGAATTCCTCGGTCAGAAGACGGGCGTATCTCTGTTGGAATTCAAGACACGAAATATCAAAGGGACTCTTGTCATTGGCGAATTAACACACACAACTATCTGAGTGTATATATATATATATATATATAATATATATATATATATATATATATATATATATATAATGAGTGTGTGTGTATGTATGTTATCTGGATGAAGTATATATATATATATATATATATATGAAAAACAAATGGAAGTGAATCAAACTGTAAAATATATATTTAGAAAAAACAAACACATGATGTTAAAATTCGCTGACAGAATTCTGTTTCGACCCTTTATTGAAGTGGTCTTCATCAAGAGCGAGTTGTGTATGATAGAGAGAACGGTGAAAGTGGACCGTTATGAGACGAAAGTGGTGCAGATGAAACGTTCAATATTATAGCCGGAATTTTTTTTTTTATTAAAATTTTTTATTTTTTATTCTTTTAATTTAGAAAATGCGTATTCTGTTTTGAAAATCAAATAAAAACAAATTTTATTTTATTTTATTAAATCAGAAGCATTATAGTCCACAAAGAAAACTCAAAAGAGTTTGATGTAAATGTGTATAAAAATGTATAAGAAAGTATCAAAAAGTTCAAAAATCCCAGCACTGTAGACCACGATGTTCACCGGATAAGATGTAGAAATCCTGGTATTTTTGTTTTTTCAAAAGACAATATGAAAAATGAATGGAAGTGTGAAATAAATATTTAGAAAAAACAAACACATGATGTTAAAATTCGCTGACAGAATTCTGTTTCGACCCTTTATTGAAGTGGTCTTCATCAAGAGTGAGTTGTGTATGATAGTGAGAATGTGTGTGTGTGTGTGTGTGTGTACGTATGATACCTGGATAAAGTACATATATAATATATATATATATATATATATATATATATATATATACATACATTTGAAAGGAAGGAAAAACTCAATAAACTGTCATTCTGTAATAAAATTTATTTCGACCAAAACTTAAAAGGCTTTTAGAAATTTAAATTAATTCCTAAAACTCCTTAAAATTTCAGTCTCATCAGACAAGGCGGTACTGATAATAATGAATTGAAAACCTGAATTTTTTTTTACCAGAATCCCTCAAATGGATGTCAAACAGCAAATATGAGTTTACAAATTCAAGCTAATAAGGTTACAATATATGTTTTAAATTTCACTTTTAACCGGATATATTCAAAATGTATTATGTTTGATTTTAATATCTAAAATAGAACAAAAAATAGAACAATAAAATGAGATTTTGTAGATCCCGTGTAGAATCATCCCTTACTACCAGTTTTGGATACCTTAATCCCCCCCCCCCCATATATATATATATATATATATATATATATATATATATATATATATATATGAAAAATATATGGAAATTAATCCGACAGTATGAAATATAACATTTTGAAAAAACATATGATGTTTGTTATGTGATTGCTTACAAGCTTGTTTCGACCAAAATGATAAGTTGGTCTTCATCAAAAAGCGACATATACGAGAAGAAAATATCCGTTAAAAAGACTGTTTACAAAACGAACGCTGATATCAACCGCTGAAAATTTTTTGAAAATGCATGTTCTGTTTTAAAAATAAAAATAAAATAAATTTTATTTTATTTATTTATTTTTTTTTTTTAATTAAAAATCAGAAGCATTATAGTTCAAGGTAAAACTCAAAAGAGTTTATTGTAAAAATTGTAAAAATATATAAAAAATGTAAAGTGGGTATCAAAATAGTATAGTATATATATTTCAGCTGTTAACAATATACAAGTCCACATGGTAATTTGAAGAAAGATGTTAGGTTTCCAAACTTTACCAGTGGTGTTGAAGTCCGTAGATTTATATATGAAAGTCTTCAAGGTGTAAAATTGCAGATATAATGTTTTTTCATTTGACAAATATGAAAAATATATGGAAATTAATCCGACAGTATGAAATATAACATTTTGAAAAAACATATGATGTTTGTTATGTGATTGCTGACAAGCTTGTTTCGACCAAAACGATAAGTTGGTCTTCATCAAAGAGCGACATTTGTAAACAGTCTTTTTAACGGATATTTTCTTCTCGTCTATGTCGCTCTTTGATGAAGACCAACTTATCGTTTTGGTCGAAACAAGCTTGTCAGCAATCACATAACAAACATCATATGTTTTTTCAAAATGTTATATTTCATATATATATATATAGGATGTTCGGGATAAATTTGACATACTTATATTTCGATATTTTTCACCGTAGTTTGGAGGAATTGACGCACACTACGCATCATTCAAAACCTTGGACCCTTCTTCATTCATATACATGATGACAGATAGAATGGATGACTGGAACTCACCTGAATCATGGAAGATAATAACTTGTATCATGATGATCTGCACTGGTCGTCAAAATAAGGAGATTATGGTTTCTGACCAATGCTCCCTGAACACTGTAAAACAATCGGGCATGAACTGGAGAATTTCAATGGAGACTACGAGACTATTCTAGAAGAAAGCAACATAACAGACGATCTGATTGCGTTCGTACAGCAGAATACCTCGAAAATCTGCACAAAAAAGTGTTGGGAGACCCTGGCATTGGAATTCGGGCATTTTCACTTGAATTGAAAGTTTCAGCCTCTGCAATGAAGTTTGTACGCAATGAAAACCTTCGTTACTACTCATACAAGCGTCGCAGCGGTCAACTGCTCCCAGAAAAGGCCCGTGAAAATCGTTTGACAAAGGCGAAGTAACTTCTGAGGAAAGTGAAACATTCTGCTGAAACAGAAACAATCGGGTTATTTTCCGATAAAATAAACTTTTGCGCAGAATAACAGATAGCTTGCATATATTCCAAAGGAAACTCCTCGTGGGATGCAGACTAAATTTCCCCCAAACTCCGCTTTTTCAGAGAGGGTACCAGGTTGAATTCAGATGCCTACGTGGAGTTGCTAGACAATGTAGTCAAGACCTGGATAACAAAGATAGCCAATGGTAAGCCATATGTATGGCAGCAGGATTCGCCCCCTGCTACACCTCAGGGAAAAGTCAAAAATAGTCGTCACAAAATTTTTACTACACCATTCCCAATATTTGGCCTCCGAACTCCCCAGATCTTAACCCCATGGATTATCATGTATGGGGCGCTGTATATATATATATATATATATATATATATATATATATATATATATATATATATATAGAGAGAGAGAGAGAGAGAGAGAGAGAGAGAGGAGTAGATAGAGTGTTCATAAAGTGCTATAGCAGTTTTAAGTATTTAAGCTGTAATAACTCGATTTGTGCAAATGATAGTATCAATACAAAAGTTAAACCCTGGGAGTTTTATCATTTATGTATTTCTTATATTCTCCCACATCGACATGGCCACTATCATTGGTGATAGACTTTTTAACAAACAAAAAAGAACAAATAGACATCGCAACTTAAATAAATTTGTTCATGACAATATATCTATCTATCTATCTATATATATATATATATATATATATATATATATATATATATCTGTGTGTGTGTGTGTGTGTGTGTGTGTGTGTGTGTGTGTGCTGTACAGCAGGATTGCCTCGTCTTTTTTTATGTTCGGGTACTATGTAAACTCATGTTACAAGAAAGAAAGAAAAAAACATTAAAAAATGCTTCTTCCTGTCTCGAATAGTTTTTTGCACAGACTGTACAAACACCCCACACACTCACACACAAACACGCACACAAATATATATATATTATATATATATATATATATATATATATATATATATATACGCATACGCACACACACACAGAGACACATGCAGACGCATATGCACATACACAAAAGACACACGCGCATGCACATACACACATGCTCACTCGTACATATGTTAAAAAGCTGGATTTATTTTGCTTATAAACCTTGAAAAACATGGGAGAAACAAACTTTGCCAAGTGACTAATATTCTACCAACCTCTCCACTACGGGTAGAATGCGATACAAGGTCATTTCGCCTAGGAATCGCTAGGTACCGGAATCGATACCGGATCTTGCCAACTGAGCGCATGATTAGTACAGCTTGGGTAGTTGGATCAGTACAGTAAAGCGTGAAGGCAAGTGTGACGATTCCTCTCAGCTAAGAAATCTCCCTGGTCTCGCAATAGGAAAAAAGACACGCCCTCGGTGTGTATATATATATATTTACCAACTCCCCGCACGAGCAGGATGTGACACAGGTCAATTTCTTAAGCGGTTTGAATTAAGAGTTTTCCTTCTCCTAGACCAGTTGCTTAGCCAAGGTTAAAGAGCCCGATCTGCCCTACTATTTATCCATAGCTGGAGGGAGATTATGATTCATACCTTTCCCAAGGGTATTAGCGCTAAGTGAAATGCAATTACAACATCCAGATTTGAACTCGGGGCGACGAGTCCATTTCCCATGACTTTAACCATTACACCACGCATTTCCATTATATCTTATATATACACACTTCGGTGTGTATATAGAAGATATATATTATTTTACTAAAGCTGTGTGAATCAATGATTGTTTGCTAGACGCTTTGTTCCTATTTAGTTTAAAATATTCTTTAGTTTTGGGATTAGATTGTTTGAAAAAAATTCCATTTTATTTGGTTCGAATTAATCATAGTCAAAAACTCACCCGTCTCTTACTTCAAATTCTGTCTTACGTTTTCCCCTTCTCTCTATATGTATTTATTAACTACTCCTTATATATGTTTGTTTTCTTTGTGAGTGTAAAGAAAGAGATTGGAGAGTGTGAGTGGCAGATGAAATTAGTCGTATGTTAATTTTCAGCACCTAATATCTGGCTTATATATAAGACGCTTGAATTTTTGACTTAATTGCAAATTTTAGCAAAATGATTTTAATGTTTTTTTTTGTTTTTTTTAATTCTCCGGTCGAATTCATTTTTTTTATTCAATTAATTTTGCAAACTAACTTTCTTCCTTATCACAATTCTCTACCCAGAGCACAAGATGTGACCTTGCAGGTCACTTTTTTTTCTAATATTTTATGAAGCCAGAATGTTGGGGTATTCACTGGAAAATGTTAAGCGTCTTATCTGTGATTAGTTTATTTAGTGCTAAATAAAAACAAAAACAAGGTAAGCACATTCTAAGTTTGTTATATACTGAGGTTTTCACAGTACCAAATCGATATAAGTTGTATACCCTTTCTTACTCTGACCGGCTTTGCTATTCTGATCGTCTTTGGTCTGGAATCTTCTAAGGTCTTCTGTTGCTATGTTCCTGCTGGCTGGTCGTCCTGGATTCATTTCTTAGTCTTGTTACCAAGACATTCATTAACCACAAGAACATTTTACTTATATAACTTTTATTTCTTAACTATACATTTCACGTAACTAAATATCTGACTAACATAGCGCGCGTGAGTTCCAGTTTTAGGCAGAGCATAAAATGGCCGCTGCTCTGCCTGACGTCTAACTGCAAACTGGGGACCTGAAAAAGGTCCCACGTGACTTCACATATTTGGCGGGCTTCTGTAATTTTCCATAGAAGGACCCGGCCATGGTATGAAAGGGGTCATCCCCTCAGAATTACAGGGGATTGACAATAATCTTATGCAACCGCATAGATTATGTAACAAGTTTTATTAATTGCATACATTTTCAATGATTAGTACGATTAGAACGATTAAAAATCATAGGAGTAAAGATTATTGATAATTATGATTTAGTTTATGTTCAATCTATTTTTACATACATGAATAACTAATTATTGTATCTCTTATTATAATGGAGATTCGATAACTGTCTGTAACCGAAACTACGTCACTGGTCACGTCATAATACCCTCGGGAACAGCATAAGTTTATCAATGATTTATTTATTAAAAATCACTCGAGGTCATTCATGCATAGAATACATTTTAATTATCAACGATGTTTGTACAAAACTCTTCGTTATATTTGCCTCAATTGTTATTCTGCAATATATGTTAGATATCACCGGGAATAAAGGTTTACATAAATATATGGTGTGGTTATTTTGCATAATGAATTATTACTTGGTGTTATTGATCTCTAATATTATGTTTTAGTCTCCAACGTATTAAAAGCAATCCTGTGAATGTTTTCATATAGAAACCAAACAAAATATAATTAAAATAAGTATAATCTTTTTTTATATGCGTTCTTATCTAATTTTGTTAGTCTTTCTAATTCATAAAGATAAATCTAATGGTCAGACAAACCTACTGTTAGTTTCGCTTACTGCTTTCAGGGCTTACTGAAGAGCAGTAAGCGAAACTAATAGTAGGTTCGTCTGACTCATTAGATTTATTTTATTATTTGCTCTACTTAGGTATTGAGCACTTTTTACTTATTAGCTATTCTTCTAGCGGTTATATGAATATATATATATATCTTATATACATATATATATATACATATAAATTGTTTTTTCTTTTGGCCAAATACTGTACCAATAGATAATTTTTTGTTGGTACGACTATCTTGGTCCTTTCTTTTTTTCAAAAAATTTTTTCTCCCCGGTTGATGTTTGGTAGTATATTTTTACAATCAAACTATTTGCTGGTTTTTTTCTCACCGCAAGGATTTACCAACACGCTTGGTATATTATATATATATATATATATATATATATATATATATATATATATATATATAAAGATAATCTACTGAGTCAGACGAACCTACTATTAGTTTCGCATAAAGCTCTTCAGGGCTAAAATCTGACTGAAGAAGAAAAGGAGCAAGACCAATAAATACTACTAACCACATTAATCATTTAAATTATCAAATCATACTGACCAATAAAAACACAGAACGCTATAAGTTTATTGTTTAATTAAAAAATATTTAATTTCTATATCAACTGATTTTTTTTTATTTTTTAATTATATATTATTTAGAATCAAGCAGATATATATATATATATATATATATATATATATATATATATATATATATATATATATATATATATTAATTAGTACTTAAACACTTACGCCCAGAGGCCGCATATTGTTGCTAGTAACAATAGAGATAACAATTTTGTTCAACAAAAAGTTGTCTGAACCGTTATACAGTTCTCGCTAATTATCCCTGGAGATTAGTGGTACCGTCGCTTCTATGGTACACCAAGCATGCGTCCCACTGAATTCAGAAAAAAAAATCGACCTTGTTCTATTGAGTCAATGGCCAAATCTGATGTATTCATGCTCGTTGAAATAGAACCAATGCCAATTGTCTAGAAGGGGTTGACTGACTGATCCGCGATCAGGCAGCCACACAATAAGCAAGGATCGATGTGTTAGGACCATTTTTCACATAATCCTCATAAAAGATATCTGTAATTAATGACACAATATCTATCATGTGGCCAGAAACTTGTCCAGAAGGCCATTTATCATATATTGATCGATCAAATTAGTGATATATATATATATATATATATATATATATATATATATATATATCTTATTATAATGGAGATTGTGTGTTTTTCTGTATGTAACCGAAACTATATTACAACTCAAGTCACAATTCCCTTAGTTATTGACATAACATTCTCAATGATTTTATTTTT
>CM042144.1:4522454-4527454 GCA_023376005.1 Doryteuthis pealeii | reverse complement strand
ATTTACATTTTTGCATTTCCTATTTAACGATTTGGACGGTAAGAAGATTAAAGAACAAGAGTATTATTATATAGATTGATATTTGCAAACTGATTCCGTAATTACATTCACAATTTCAAAGATAGGACTATGAAGTCTATTGCTAGCAAAAATAACATTGCGTATCCCCAATACCACGCGTATCCCCAATACCACGTACAGTGCGTATACCCAATACCACGTTCTAAAAGCACCTCAGCTATTTCCCTGTCGCCTTTGGTGTTTTATGCACAACTCTGTCTCGAAAAAACTTGCATTGGTGCAAATATGTTCTTACCAATTCTCCTGGCTTCGAGATCACGTTTCCTTAAATCACGGTGCAAAGGCAGCCATATTTCACTTGTTTTTCATGCAAGACACGTTCTTTCGCTACAAACAAATAAAAAGAATCACAGAGTTGATTGCAATTAACGTACATGAAGAGAGAAGAATTAAGAAGAATAACAAGGGAAAATCTAAATAAAAACATTTAAAGATAATTAATGGACACAAAAGAGGAGAATAAATAAAATAAAATACAAATACATAATCAAAAAGCATAGTTAAGACTGTACAGTAATTATGTCTACAATAGCACGACCTGAGAAAACACATCACTAGGATAATTCAATTATTAAAACGTTTGATATGTTTATATAAGAGCAATTGCATTATAGTTCAATATGTAAAATGTATAATAATCTTGATTTAAATCTCTCTCTTTCTCTCTCCCTCTCTCTCCCTGTCTCTGTTGCTCTCTGTCTCTCTGTCTCTCTCTCTTTCATCGTTTCATTATGTTCAACTGAAAAATATTAGCATTATTGCTTCCTCGCGCTCACCCCCTTTCTCTATCTTTCCCCTACTTTCTTTATTTCTTAATATATTGTTTCCTGTTCGGTATGTTCATTTCTTCCCTTTCTTTCTTTATTATAAAAATGGAATGGTCCATTATTTAGATGACGATACAAATATGAAATAAGGATTCGATGGATAAGCAACACCAGATAATCAGTACTTACATCTTTGCATGAAAGATGTGACTCATTATTTACCAGATTATGTTATAAGGTGATTAGGACCGTACTTCAAAGGAACACGATTATTCATATATATATATATATATATATATATATATATATAATTCAGTGATAATGTTGCATAATCTATGGTAGTATAGATTATTGACAACACTGTGTAGCGAAATTGGAAAGTTACAGACCGTTGGGGAACTTTTGACTCAGAGGCGTTAAAACCGCAAATCACGCGAAATCATGTGAGAGCTAGTTAGATCCTCAGTTCCAGGCAGGATGTTGGCGGAGAGGGATGTCTGTTGCTTTAGCTGGAACTGAACTGCGTGCGCTGTGTTAGATACTAAAGAAACCTAGTTAAGAATGAAGTTGTAAAAAGTAACATGGCGTTGTTGGTTGATGCATGCATTAATTTGAAGATCGGCCAAGAGATGAAGAACCAACTACAGGATAGAATCCAAGATGGCGAGAAGAAATAGAAAGAAGCAACAAGCAAGAAAACTAGGCGATCACAGATGGCCACGCAGAAGAAAGAAAGTAAGTTATGCATCTCATCTCTGTGATACTCTGTCTACATCTCTCCCCTCTCTATGAAAAGGACATTGTGTATATACCCGCTACATGTGTGAATATATAACAATAATGCAATTAATGTACATAAGTAAGTAAGTAAAGTCGTCACAGTGGTCTAAAGTCGGTATCAGCCAACCACCGAGGGAGTATATCCCCTTTTCACTAGCGCTAGACCAAGGAGATTGTTTTTGCGTCTGAGGTGGAGCGCCACACCTACTATCAGCTCCTTACTTTTACCGCACGGATCCCTGTGCTACTCATACGTTGAGTTGGCGAGTATCCGGTATCGAACTAAGAACCTTCCGGTTTTTAGCCGAACGCTCTACCGACTGAGCTCACCGGCCCTAATGTACATAAAGAGAAACGAATTAAGCAGCAGAACAAAATAAATCAAAACGAAAACATTAAAAAGACAATTAATGAACATAAAAGAGTAGAAAAAGATTAAAGGCAAAATGCATAGTTAAAAAGAAAAACGTAGTTAAGACTATACAATAATTATGTATATATTGGAAATTTTCCAAAATGATTTCGAGCATCAGAGACAGAGAATTTCAGGTCAGATTACATAGCAATCTAAACATTAACTGGTATAAATGAAGCGCCAGTGCAAAGAGTCAACAATACATCTATATAATAATACTGATGTTCCTAAAAAAATACGACCGTTATCGTCGTACATCAACCTCCCGTTAAAAATGAGGCCGTCCAAATCGTCCAAGATGAAAGGCAAAAATGTAAATCCGGATTATATGGTGTTGCTTATCCGTCGAATTCTTATTTTTATTATTGTTATCACCTCAGCTAAATAATATTCCTTTCCGTTTTTATCGTAAAGAAAGAAAGGAGAGAAAAACGACATGCTACACTGGAAAAACAATAATAGATAAAGAAAGAGAGAAAGAAAAAAGTAGGGAAATGATAGAGAAATTGGCTCAGTGCACGGAAGCGATAACGGTAATTTGTTTCAATCAAACACAACGAAAAGATGAAAAGAAGGAATGAAAGAAAAAGTAAGGACAGTTAAATCAAGATTATTAAACTTATATATTGAACTATTTCGCAATAGTTCTTAAGTAAACATCAAACGTTCTAATAATTAGATTCTCATGCTGTTGTATATCCGTAGGTCCTGCTAGTCCTAATTAGTAGTAAACAGGCACATCACTGTTTAAGTTCGGTGATCTTGCTGACTCAATAGTGAATATCTACTTCGGTCAACCCATATTATCAAATTTGCTTATTAATACTCGTGTTTGTCAGACCGGGTCTAGCCGTTCATCTAAAACGAATTTAGCCCCGTCAATATACGAATGATGGAAATTTCATTTTCTGACTGATTATATTTTCGTATTCACATATTTTTAGAAGACATACCTTGAATAGCGAAGATAAATAGAATTATAACTTTGTGCTAACCGCAGACATCTAGTAATATTTTTGGGGAAAGATATTTCGGTGTTGTACGTCAGTGTTAATCGAATGTTTAAATATGCATTTTTCTATTTTGGTTTCTTTTTAGAGACTCGTTATAAATTATTCATGTAATTCGTTCATAAATTCATCTTAATTAAATTGTCATTTCAAATGGTAAATACGTTTATTATTCTTATATATAATGATCCAAAGAGAGAGTTGACATCTTAATTCTATTAGGATGACCTGAATATTTTTTCTGATGTTGGTACAAGTGTCATTATACGGTCCCACACGTAAAGAAATAAGAAAAAAGAATTCACGAACAATTTTGCTTGCTTTTCTTTCAGAAGAACTCTATCTATTCAGAAAAAAACTGTTACTTAGGCTAGACGGACGGTCTGATCAATCGCCTAGTCCCATCCAACAGGAGCACTTATAGGATTGGCCCGACCCTATTGTCCTTAATGCAAACTCCAACACTTTTTATCATATATATATATATATATATATATATATATATATATATATATATATTCACCAACCCCTCCGTACGAGCAGGATGTGACACATGGTCAATTTCTTAAGCGGAGTTTAACAGGTTTGAATTCAGAGTTTTCCTTCTCCTAGACCGATTGCCTAACCAAGGTTAAAGAGTCCAATCGTCCCTACTATTTACCCATAGCTGGAGGGAGAGTAGAATTCATACCTTTCCCAAGAGTATTAACGCTAAGGGATATGCAATTATCACGTCCAAGATTTGAACTCGTTGCGACGAATCCATTTCCCATTTTATCATTCATATGCAATAATTTTAACTGGTATTATCTTTTATTATCATCTTTCCGCTCCGCAATTGATACGTTCACCGCATTTGAACACCAGTTGACATGGTGGTGGTGAAGATAGACCTCATTGTTCAATAATATTGAACGACAATACTTGCTTGTTTGCCATTATACCACTAAGAGGCTGTGTTTGGAATAAACAGATAATCTCTTGCTGAGGGATAATACACACTGACCCCAAAATAAAAGAACTGTACTGGGCATGATACTAAACTACATCTGGAGAGTCGCCAGTTTTTGAGATCTGGAGGATCCAATGCCCTTACTCCCAGATCCACTCAAAGTGCTAGTATCTGTTAGGATATCATCTTCTCTGTTAAATTAGAAAAAGATGAGAAAAATGACTGTTTCCCAATTGAATAATTGCCAGTGCCTAAGAATTTCAGAAAAACTATAAAAACTTTTCTAATGAACCTTGTAGTTTCTAGCCGAACGCTCTACCGACTGAGCTAACCCGGCCCATTTCCTCTTATACTTAATGAGAAGTATTTTATAGTCGAATATATCTGTTTTAAAAGTACCCCGATTTCGATAAAATATCACATAGCCATGTTCACAGAAAATAACACTCTTAAAGAACAACTACTTAAAAATGCAAATATAAACATACAATGAACGTCGTTCTCTAACCACTAGGCATAGAATAAGCATACACGGTTTGACATGCCTTTTATGTATCTATTGAGCTTTAGTTTCTATTTGATTTTCAGGAAATATTTTGTTTTATTGTTCTTTTGTTTATTTAATACGTTTAACTTTGCATAAGACAATTACTAATTTTAGATTTTACTAAGTGTTGGTTAATCGTGCCCTCTCGGGCGTCAGGCTGCTGTACATATGTTTCCATTCGTTTAAGTACTGAACAGTCCAAATGCTGCTTAACTTTTTATGACTTATAAGGAACTAGTGGTTTCGGTTTAACTTGGTTATATGTCAAATATTATCTAATCTTGACTAAGTTGTGAATAAAGGGTTAATACCAAAATATGGAGGTAAGAAATTAACGGTTTTACCAAGAAATATGCTAACTTTCAAGGGGATCTTGTTTCTCTTATAAGTAAAAAGTAAAGTCGCCCGGGCGGCCTAATGTCTGTATCAGCCAATCAACGAGGGAGTC
>CM042144.1:4514954-4517454 GCA_023376005.1 Doryteuthis pealeii | reverse complement strand
TTACAGGTGGTAAAAGTATAGACGCAGATTAAAGAGCGAGAGAAAGGAGACAGAGAGTTAGTTTTTTGAGGGATATATATATATATATATATATATTATATATATATATATATATATATATATATATATATATATATTGTGATAAGAAAACGCACTGGATACATGGGATATTCAAAAGTTTCTTAATAAAATAAAGATATCTATTATTGGTACTATCTTCATAATTCCCCTGGATATAGAAAATAAGTAAGCATTAATGCCCTTGGGAAAACTATGAATTTATCAACTCTCCCGCCAATCGTCGTTAAATAATAGGGTTGGTTAGAGTATGGCAATTATTCTATAAGGAAATCATTGAATTCAAACCTTTTAAGCTCTGCCTAAGAAAGTAACCGTGTGTCGCATCCTACTCGGACGGAGGATTTGGTAAATCGTTGGGTGGTTGTTTTGTTTACGGGTTTTAAAGCTCTGAAATATATTGAAATAATTAGAATAAAATGTTTAATTAACTTGGATGCTTATTATAAGATAGAGCATAAGGTTTCTTTTTTTACATTTGTGAATTGGGTAGGTACTCCTGGTGTAATTGATTTGTGGAATAAAGGAAAAGGTTTGAGGTATACAGTACGTATTTGCCTATATATATATATATATATATATATATATAATATATATATATATAGAGAGAGAGAGAGAGAGAGAGAGAGAGAGAGAGAGAGAGTGTGTGTGTGTGTGTGTGTGTGTGAGAGAGAGAGAGAGAGAGAGAGAGAGAGAGAGAGCAAAATACTGGATATATGTGATATTCAAAGGTTTCTAAATAAAAATAAAAATATCCATCATTGCTACTATCTACATAATTCACCTGTACATAGAAAATACTTAAGTGCTTATATATATATATATATATATATATATATATATATATATATATATATATATATATATATACATATATATATTTATATATTATATATATATATATATATATATATATATATTATATTATTAAATAATTGCAATATACATTATTGTAAACGGATTTTAACTTCAAAGAATTACCCTTAATTGTAAATGTGTGATCTCTTTTTAACTTTACAAATAAAAAAGAGACATTTTAATTCCGAATCAATTCATTTTGATATTCATTGCTTAAATTCACTGATAAAAATGTATCTTTTCGCAGCTTCTAAAATCTAGACACCATTTTCAGTGAATCTTTAGACAGGGGATGTCAGAATCTGACAGTTAATTTACAGGTGGTAGTTTCATGATAACTTTGAAAATAGATGAAAAGGAAATTGCTATTGATTTTCATGAGTTGTATAGAATCGCGTTGATCTAATTAGACGAACCCCAAAGTATCTATGAATTATAGTCGACATTTGTGAGTTGGGTTGCTATCAGCAATTGTAAATTTCTTCTTCTTCTCGATTATTTCTTCGATGTTCATGTTTTCACTTAAGGAGTAACCGATAAAAATAGAAATCTTTCTAATTTTTATCTATTTTTTTTTACAACAAAGTTACAAATACTTTTAGCGAAGCTATTCAATTTCCGACAAAGTGTTGTGATTTTTACGAGTTATTTAGTTATTAATGTGGATTTTGTGGAGATATAAAAAATATTTGAAAATAAAAGATAATGTATACAAATACAGACGATTATTTCAAATCTTTATCGGTTATATTCTCGGAAATAACACTGAGTAAGTGAGAGCGAGCGAGCGAGCGAGCGAGCGAGCGAGCGAGAGAGAGAGAGAGAGAGAGGGTGATGGGATAGGGAGCAAGAGATAGCAACTGACATATAGAAAGAGACAGAGAGGCGGTGGTAGAATAGAAACAAAGAGATAGAGAGAGAGGGAGATATTTTAAGAAGGAGAGAGAAGTACAGGGAATTAGAGTGAGAGGGGAGGTTCTATAATCTTTCTCACCCTCTCTCTCTTTCTTTGTTTCAATTCTATCACTGTCTCTTTCTATATGTCAGTCGCTATCTCTTGCTCCCTCTCCCACCTTTTCTCTCTCTCTCTCTCTCTCTCTCTCTCTCTCTCTCTCTATATATATATATATATATATATATATATATATATATATATATATATATATATCTTATTATAATGGAGATTGTGTGTTTTTCTGTCTGTAACCGAAACTATATTCCTACTCAAGTCACAATTCCCTTAGTTATTTACATCACATTCTCCATGATTTTATTTTTATCTAAACCTCAATTATTAATAAAATTGTTTTACATTATTAATACTGTTGACCATATCTACCTATTATTAACATGCATTTGTATTTATATATACAAAATATAGTGGTTTGCAGTGCGAAGGAGAAGGCTAATTTGCATATTGATATTCAAAATTTGATTTTAATAAATATGTGCTCAGCATTATTGATTTCTAATTGTTTGGTTTTATCTTATTGAATATGAGCAAAAAATCTCTTCAATAAATCTTAAAAGAAATTCCTTAACAAGAAGAAATAACTAATATTAT
>CM042144.1:4507454-4512454 GCA_023376005.1 Doryteuthis pealeii | reverse complement strand
AGTTTGCTTAAAAATTGTCCTTTTTTTACAATACGTTTAACGCAACATTTCTATTGATTGTCTGGTCGAATCGTAATCTTTTGAGACACTCTTGGTGTTATTTTGGTTCTTACCGTTAAAATTCCTGTTTTCAACAGGACCACAACTAGGAGGCTCACTACCGTATGTTCGTTGCGTTAAATTAGCTGAAAATTTAAAATGTTTTAATCTGTTAGTTAATTAATATTTAATTAACAAATCTACCAATTGTTAATTAGAGGCATTGGCGATGAATAATTTGATATTCCCAAGTGGGAATTCAGACAAACCACGTATATATATTCTTCTTGGTAGCAATACAAAGAACGTCCATTAGCTTTAAAGATGAATTAAAACATCTGTTCAGGTTGGTGCATTTAATGGCATATAGACCCTCGTGGATAATTTAATGCCAACTTATTAAATATATGACTTCATTTTATGTGTATTAATGAATTGGTTGTTTTTTTTATTATAGGTGGTTAGTATTTATTGGCATATCGACCTTTTGTGGGTCACCCAATGCCAAATTCTGTATTTTAGTATTTTTGATTTGTAAGTGACCAGTTTGTTGGTAAATATATCTTCTTTGATTTTTTAAACTTGTAAAAATAAATTATATGTTAGGTCTCTCATTAATTCCATGAGTGTTAATAAATTGGTAGAAATAATTTTATGCTAGTTGGTTAGATATTTTGTTAAATGGCATATTAACCCTTTTACGCCTGTCCTTTATTGCAAGAGAGAGAGAGAGAGAGAGAGAGAGAGAGAGGAGAGGGAGAGAGGGAAAGAGAGGGGGAGAGAGAGAAATTAAGAGGAAAAGATGAAAATAAATAGATTTTATTGCAAGAGAGAGAGAGAGAGAGAGAGAGAGAGAGATAGGGAGAGAGAGAGAGAAGAGGGGAGAGAGAGAAAGAGTGGGAGAGAGAGAAAGAGTGGAGAGAGAGAAATTAGGAGGAAAAAGATGAAAATAAATAGATTTTATTGCAAGAGAGAGAGAGAGAGAGAGAGAGAGATAGGGAGAGGGAGAGAGAGAAAGAGAGTGGAGAGAGAGAAATTAAGAGGAAAAGGTGAAAATAAATAGAAATAAAGAGAGAAAAAGAGAGGAATGGAGAGAGAGAGAGAGAGAGAGAGAGAGAGAGAGAGAAAGAATTAAGAGGAAAAGAGATAAATAAATAGAAATAAAGAGAGAGAGAAATAAAGAAAGGAATAAAGAGAGAAATAAAGTGAAATAAAGACTCTCTCTTTATATCACTTTATTTCTCTCTCTCCCTCTCTCTCTCCCCCTCTCTCTCTCTCTCTCTCTCTCTCTCTCTCTCTCTCTCTCTCTTCCCCATCACTCTCTATTTCCCTTTATTTCTCTCTCCCCCTCTCTCTCTCTCTCTCTCTCTCTCTCTTTATTCCAAATGCAAATAAAGAGAAAGAGAAAGATAAATAAACTGAAATAAAAAGAGAGAGCGGAATAAAAAAAAGAGAGAGAAATAAAAATACAGAGAAAAAATAAAAAGAGAGATTCAAATAAAAAGAGAGGGAGAGAAATAAAGAGAGAGGGGAGAGAGAAAAATAAAGGGAAATAGAGAGTGATGGGGAAGAGAGAGAGAGAGAGAAAAGAAAGAGAGAGAGAGAGAGAGAGAGAGAGAGAGAGAGAGAGAGAGAGAAAAGATCGAAAATGACATTTGTTTATATTTTCTTTATCTATTTTTACCCCTTACGAATAAGTTGGTATGATTAATTTTAATGTTAGCTTTCTCATAAACTTAATGTGTATAAATAAACTGGCCGAAAATATTTTAGTATAAAAACATGCCTTTGGGTTGTAAATAAACATGAACAAACTTTTTAAAAATCTTACAGTGAAATTCTAATACAAAAAAAAAAACGTCTGTTGTTTTTAAACGAACAACCGGGAGCTTACAGTGAAAAGCAAAACGTGTTCCTTTCAAAAGAGATCCCAGCTGGGGTGCTTATTGGTTACTTGGTCCGCGTATTTAAGGCAGAAGACTGGGATGCAATTCTGCGAAGAGCACCAATCTTTGTACAAAAAGCTTGACAAAATAACAGTGAATGTGTATCTATATTGGCCAATACATGGTACCTTAACAGATGCATCATGATTCATTTTCCTCTGAATTAATTTGTATCATAAGGTTTGTATCATAAGGAAGTAAAATCATCAAATTTATTAAAAAATAAAACAATTTGAAATGTAAACTTAGTTTTGTCCCCCTCAAATAAAATGTTGCATGCATCTATTAATTATTAATTAAATAATTATTTTCAATATTCTTCTATTTGAGTATATATTTGTGTGTATATAATATAAGGTTGTTCTTTATTCTATGTATTGATGATTTGGGGTAATGTGATGTAAGCAGTGACATAATTTTGGTTACAGACAAATAGAGACCGAATCTCCATTATTGATAATAGATTAAGAAAAGTTCATTGAAGCTATAGTTGTTTATAAGGGTCTATTATCATTAATTACTTAAAACCATATAATTGCTTGCAAAAAGAATTTATTTTTTTAAACTTCAGAAATTTAAAAAAAATACGATGAGAGTTTCTTACCATATCAAAGGAAGAGTTTTAGAAGTGATTTGATTTATAGAAAACTTACTGAGATAACTATGTTGCTGCAAAGGTTAGTTTTGTTTCTTTGTTTAAAGGCTTATCAACATTCATGGGTTATTTAATGCCAAAGCCATCCTTGCAGATGAGCAATAGTAGTTCTAGAAAACCCATAGCTGAGAAGATGAGGGGTTTCATACCTTTCTCAAGGGTATTAACCCAAAAATGAAATGTAAGAGTGTGACTGGAGTCAAACCTCATTTAATACAACTAGCAAATATATGCACCCTCCGGGTGCAAGTCTTTAAGTTTTAATGTAATAAAATATCATGTTAACTTAGAAAAGGTAATGGAACTAAATAAGATGCCGATAAAAAGATTTGAAACAGAGGGGGAGCAACTAAAACTTGCGTTTTCTTCCCTCCCGTCTTTCATTGCTAAGTTTTCATAATTTAACTATTTAGTTAAATTAGGAAGTAAAGAATAGAATTACAGTTAATATTGTTAATGGATTTATAAGAAGAGATTTTTGTTCATATTCATTAAGATAAAACCAAACAATTAGAAATCAATAATACTGTGCATATATTTATTAAAATCAATTTTTTAATATCAATATGCAAATTAGCCTTCCCCTTCTCACTGCAAACCACTATATTTTGTATATATAAATACAAATGCATGTTAATAATAGGTAGATATGGTCAACAGTATTAATAATGTAAAACAATTTTATTAATAATTGAGGTTTAGATAAAATCATGGAGAATGTGATGTAAATAACTAAGGGAATTGTGACTTGAGTAGTAATGTAGTTTCGGTTACAGACAGAAAAACACACAATCTCTATTATAATAAGATGTCTCATTTCAGCACGTTATATACTATGGTAGTAGTATGGTAAGCGCGTGGTGTAATGGTTAACATCCTAGGAAATGGACTCGTCGCCCCGAGTTCAAATCCTGGACGTGATAATTGCATTTCACTTAGTGCTAATACCATTAGGAGAGGTATGAGTCCTACTCTCCCTCCAGCTATTGGTAAATAGTAGGGCAGATCGGGCTCTTTAACCTTGGTTAGGCAACCGGTCTAGGAGAAGGAAAACTCTAAATTCAAACCCGTTGAACTCCGCATAAGAAATTGAACTTGTGTCGTATCCTGCTCGTGCGGTGGGGTAGGTAAATATCTATATACTATGGTATAAAGACTCCTCCCGGCAAACTTTGATTGATTTATCTATTTTAATGGCATATCAACTTGTATAGGACTATTTTATGTCTAGAAGTTATGGAATCAAATTTATTTAACATTCATTTTTACATTTCTTTGCATAATTGCTTCACATGAGCCCTAAAAAAATAAAAAATTATTTGAAACTTTAATTTATTTATATAAACCACTGAATCATTTCCCATTTAAAAAGCACAGTTGTAATTTAGATTATTTTCAAATCAGGGGAATGGGGCACCCAGTGATAATCGTACTCACTAATGATGTTCTTTTTACCTTGCTGACTACCCGCGACAAAAGACGCTTACGGCGTTACTCTGAGTAGGCGTATCGTATCTTAATTCAATCCCGTCAAATCCAAAAGGGAAAATATCTTATTTACAAGAATTGCAGAAAATAGCATTAGTAGTTTGGTTATTTGTAACACTACACACGAGCTCAGAAGCAAGACACTGATAACAGACAAAATAAAAATAAACTCTGTAGGATAAAGTGTGTATCATGCTGACATTAGAGAATTTGTTAACAAAATGTTCATATTTCTATTAGAGTTCTTTTATGATGTTATTTTAATTTAAGTCTCGACCGGTACCTCCTCCCTCTCAACACATTATTTGAATCCTCCCCAGTAATTAGTAAGACTGATGTAGCATGTAGAATTAGGAAGATGAAGGATAATACTAGTCAAAATGAATAATAATAATTATTGACAAAGCAAGTATAATATCAGTCCTGATTCTTTAATAATAATAATAATAATAATAATAATAATAATAATAATAATAATAATTTACGCTGACTCTCTCTGTCTCTGTCTTTGTCTCCCTCTCTCTCTCTCTCACCACTCGTCACCACCCCTGGTAGATAGAGAGAGAGAGGCGATGGGAGAGAGAGAACAATATATAGACCAATCGAGAAACACTGTAAGAGAACGAAGCGGTGTGTGTAAGATAGATAGATAGATAGATAGATAAAGAGAGAGAGAGAGAGAGAGAGAGAGAGAGAGAGAGAGAGAGAGAGAGGGGGGGTTAAAATGGACCCTTACATCGTTGACAGTGGAAAGCAATTTTTCACATTTAATAGACACTCTAGTTCTTGAGCCTTCCGTGTGTCTTTTTATGCGTTTGTATCACCTATGCATTTTAACCAGCCCCCCCCCCCCGATCTCGGGAGTTATATAT
>CM042144.1:4484954-4504954 GCA_023376005.1 Doryteuthis pealeii | reverse complement strand
ACATATAAGACAATAGAAAAAACAAAGTATTCGCAAAAATATGAAGCCCTGTCGGGTGAGACTCTAAAACAAATTGACTGCACCTTTACAGAAGGTTAAGCCCCCCCCCCAATGTGGCCACCTGTTGGCTGTGTGTAGTGACCCGTGATGTTTAACAATAAACTCCTGGCGGATGAGCAATCCATGACTTAAAAAACTCCACTTTGTCCCTTACATAGGCTAAGACGATCGGTGGGAGAGGCTCCCTCTAATCAATCGTCAGTGGAAATCAAGCCCTAGCACCTATCTGATTGTCCCAAACATATTGCTTTTATGGCAAGCCCAAACCCATTTTATATTGGCTAGAAGGCGGAAGGTGGGGTCTTCATATCCTTGGTCTGACCTTAAGCTCTATCTGATGGTGAGGTTCTAGTTCTGGAGCTCCAGGCAGGTGGAGCGCCACTTCACCACCATTGCTCTCAGATCCACTCTGACTCGGAGTGTTAGTATCTGTTAGGGTCACATCTGTGGCTTAAATAGAACAAACTAAGTTCTAAATATGTGTTTAAATATTCAGTTTAAAAAATATTGAGTACGCATCAAGAATGAATAAAACAAAATGGTTTCGGAATAAAATGACCCAACAAGGTTTGACATGCCGTCAAATACAACCAACCAACCAACAAACAAACAAACAAACAAACCAAAAAGCTGATAGAGAAGATATAACGTTTCAGGTTTTTTTTTTCAACCTTCACCTGGACTTGAATTATGGAGACTCTCTGAATGGTTTATGAAAATAGATTAGTAAACAAATAAAAATATTATATTTAATTATAAGAATTCTCTCTCTCTCTCTCTCTCTCTCTCTCTCTCTCTCTCTCTCTCTCAAAAATCATACTATTTCCATTCTTAATTGGGGCCCAAATTGTCAATACACCCTGACTTGTAGTCAAGTCGCGCTGAAAGCATCGAACTACATCAAATCACTGAAGTTAAGCTGTGTTAAATCTCTGCATTGCTTGGCTGGGTGACCCCTAAGATTGGTGGCTTGGTTGGACTTTACGGCATGTTAATCCTTGGATCATTTTATACCGAAGACGTTTTGTTTTATTCATTCTTGTTGGGTATTCAAATTTTGTGATACAGTTGGATATTGTACAAACGGAAATAGGAATTTCCGGTTGAACCAAATAGACAAAGGAATTGAGAAACAAAGGATGTTCCAGACAGAAGTCTGGATCAAATAAAGAGGAAAAGTGATTAAGATCAGAGGCTTACTGCTGACCGGGTCAAACGGACCGTCCAGAAAAAACAACAATAGCCGGATGACAAAGGACTTCCTATTGACTGTTGACACATCTAGGATTGCAGGTCACGCAGTACAGTTCCGGTGTAATTTGAAGAGACCAGGGCATGCTGGGTAAAGATTGAAAAAGGACGGTTAGACGGAGAGTTCGGCAGTTGAGCTTTGGCAGCCACAAACTTCAGACTCCCGTCAACAAAACATCCCTCGGGCAGTCATTGTGAACACTGCGCTCTTGGCTAGCCACCGGCATTCTCATTGTAAGCTCTGCGCCCCTCACCTACCACACACCGAAGAAAATAAAGAAGAGTTCTCTTTTGTATACGCGTGTCTGTTGTTATTGAAGTTCAGTAGCCGACTACTACCATACATCGCTTTTGGGTTAGTGACGATAGCCGCTACTAACATACACGAATTTAGCGGCGTGAATTCGAAACCAGTATACAACAATACCCAAGAAACTTAGAGGCTCAGCCATTACATTTAAGTAAATGTATTATAAAAAAGGCTTGTTTGTTGTCATAAAGGCTATAGCGTACGAACAATCATTCATGTTTTAGGGATTGACAGGACCAGCCTAAGTAAGGTCCAAGTTGGAGTGTTTCATGTCATGGCTGCTCAGGATTACCTCCTTAAGCATCACGGGTCGCCACACACAACCAACAGGGGGCCCATTGGGGGATTTTACCCATCCGCAAAGTTGCAGTCCATGTATTCTACTGCCATAGCCGATAGAATTATGGAGACTGCCTAGATGGGGAAAATGGTAATTTTTGTGTTGAGTTATTCTATTGCGAAAATAGTGGACCGACGTAAGTAGGCACCTCATGTTACATACTGACACACATATACACATGTTGGGTACAAATACAAGTGTTATTTTACTAGAGACGGGTGAGAGATAGAGATAGGTAGATAGAGTGATGCATATGCATATTTGCATTACTTACTTTGGCCATTCGTGATGTCTAGTTGTTTCTATTCTTTCTCTCCATGTTGATTTCTATTGCTAGGTTCTTGTTGGCTGTTCGTCTTTGATGCATTCCTTCTTCTTGGTCAATCTTGTTGCCAAGACATTCATCAAGCAAGAATATATTATTTATTTAAACTTTTATTTACTTAACTAAAATTCTTCTCCTAACTAACACAACGCGCGTGTGCATAATGAGCCCATGCTTCTCATCGGTCGTCCAAGCAGGTACTGAGGGTTAACTCGGTCCCACGTGACTTCACGTATTTCGCAGGCTTTCTGTAATATTCCATGGAAAGTCTCGCCTGTGATATGAAAAGGGGCCATCCCTTCAGAAATACCGGGAGTTGACAATAATCTTATGCAACCGCATAGATTATGCAACACTCAGTCATGGATAATTTCTGACTGATCCGTGAGTACGAAAGCTTATTGGCAAGTCTTTTACACGGCATCACGGGTTGCTACCCACAGCAAGGGTATTTGCCTGCTCATCCCACTTATGAGGGCTGGACACAAGGTCTCGTTTTTACGTGGGCACAT
Organism: Doryteuthis pealeii; assembly: GCA_023376005.1. Classification (NCBI taxonomy): domain Eukaryota; kingdom Metazoa; phylum Mollusca; class Cephalopoda; order Myopsida; family Loliginidae; genus Doryteuthis; species Doryteuthis pealeii. Next base: position 4,502,156 of record CM042144.1, on the reverse strand, counting down.
AAAAATTGCAAGGATCCGGGGGATGGCCCCCCTGGATCGATGCCATTAACTGTACTTCACCGGTCCAGAGGCCGAAGCACACTGGACCCCCAGCCGAGGCCGGGTATAGAAGGCAAGGGTATTTGCCTGCTCATCCCACTTATGAGGGCTGGACACAAGGTCTCGTTTTTACGTGGGCACATAAAAATTGCAAGGATCTGGGGGGATGGCCCCCCTGGATCGATGCCATTAACTGTACTTCACCGGTCCAGAGGCCGAAGCACACTGGACCCCCAGCCGAGGCCGGGTATAGAAGCAAGGGTATTTGCCTGCTCATCCCACTTAGAGGGCTGGACACAAGGTCTCGTTTTTACGTGGGCACATAAAAATTGCGGGGGATGGCCCCCATCGATGACCGGTCCAGAGGCCGAAGCACACTGAGGCCGGGTATAGAAGGCAAGTGTCAAAGCATAGAATCTGGAACAGATACTACACTTTGATCCTCCCTTCATCCACAGAGTTGCAGTTAATGTATTCTAATGCCATAGCCGAATAGCTAAATAACAGTATGCATTATAAGTAATCTCAGACATCTATACCATACTAAACAGAGCGTGACGTAATCTGTGACGTCAAAGGCATGTTGCTAACATTTGAAACGAATCAATTTCCGCTACACTCGGATTGATTTTAGCCGTGTATCATCATTCTGTTGGTTTCTCTAAGATATTCATCTCTCATTCGAAATAAACTATTCTACTGTTCAATCTATATTATCAGGATTCTCTGGCCAGGCTTTTATTTTGGGAAATATTCTATTTGAAATTATCTGGGAATTTAAATGTCATATCATGCAATAATCACTGACATAAAAGAAAATACAAAAGTTTATGGCGGAAGAAGGAATAATTAGAGTTAACAGTGATGCAATTCTGGACAGAATATCACAGATACCCTCAACTGTTCAAACTGCAACTTCATAAATCGAAGCTTGTTGTTGCTGATAAGCACTGTCTCTTAAATTAGATATGTAAATCATAAACATCAGTACTAATGAATAAAAGAGGAGACTGAAAAGTCTTTGGCTAAACTAAGTTAATATCATCATCATCATCTAGTAGAGCTGATAATACGGATTCCCCTTCTCTCTCTCTCTCTCTCTCTCTCTCTCTCTCTCTCTCTTTAATAAATGCACAAAGACTATCCATCTTTATATATTTACCAACCCCTCCGCACGAGCAGGATGTGACACAAACGTCAATTTCTTAAGCGGTGTTTACCAGGTTTGAATTCAGAGTTTTCCTTCTCCTAGACCTGTAGCCTAACCAAGTTTAAATAGCCCAGTCTGCCCTACTATTTACCCATAGCTGGAGGGAGAGTAAGATTCATACCTTTCCCAAGGATATTAGCGCTAAGTGAATTACCACGTCCAGGATTTGAACTCGGGGCGACGAGTCCATTTCCCATGACTTTAACCATCACACCACGATCATTCTTGATTATTACTATTTGATCTTCAGGTTTACTTTCGATTTCTTACAAACCCTCACCGTGTATTTATCGACGACCTAGCGTGAGGGAGGTTAGAGATAATATGTATTATATGTATGCATGGTTTATTTTGCTATCTTCTTTGAGTAATATCTTTCTATTCATATTGATAGTACTCTCCTAAGATGATGAGCAGCCCCGAATAACGTAATTATTCGTATTTCATAACGCCAAGTATTTTGGTATTATAGTTCTCAGTCCAATTTATGATCCTATGTAGGTCATCCACATGGAATCCAGCGTCTGATGTATCAAAGATTTTGCTGGTTGGTCAACATTGGTATATTCATGCGTAGGAGACCACAGGGGCACGTCGTTTATTATTTCCTCCTTCCTTCTCCAGAACTGACAATCTTATCTTGGATGTTTCTTTAGATAGGAGATAAAAAAAGCCGTATGGCTGCTTTATTATTGGTTGGTACTTCCAGTATTTGTTCTGACAAGCACGAATCATGCTAGTATAATTACCATTTATCCTTTACTCCAATCATTTCCTTAGTCTAGGCGGCACAAGCATACCCTAAGATTGATACAGTCACATTCTGGAAGAATTCCCGTTTTTTTATACTATATATTTATAGTTAGGTTTGTTGTTCAAGGAGATTTGCATAAAAACAACAAACCTATCATAAACAAATTAGTATTTAGCACCGACAATAATATACTAAACATATTTAATAATTTACACACTAACCCTAGTGACCCTTCAAAAATACTCTCCTAATTGAATAAACCATAAATAAATGAATGAATAAATCTAAACACTACAAACGCTACAACAAACAATCCACTGAGGACGACCAACGAAATGGTTGAAAGCGCTTGGTAAAGATATGGGACAATTTTTACATAATATGGATCACGATCTACAAAAAAAAAACAATTAGAAGAGTTGAACGTCTATAACTGAAAATCATAAAGAAAAATATTCCACTATCTTTAACAAGTTGAATCTGTTAAGAGAATCCTGAATTGGTAAGTTGTCCATACAGCAGGCTGTGCTATTCCACCGTGTACCCTGGCCAAGCCCATTCCAAGGATTCCGATTGACTGCTGACGCCTGTGTGCATAATTCGATCAATATACCCCAAACACATGACCATGTTCTTGTAGTCGGTACAGAGCCTGTCTGGCGACTGGACGCTAGTCACGGCTTTTTTTGAAGATAAGTATGATGTTGATTCTATACTAAAGGTCTCTTTGGCGGTTGTTTTAGCTCCAACATTTTAATTTGAGCATTTTCAAATATCCGCATGTGACCGTTTCTCACACTCGCCGTGAGTGTTTCCTTGATTGATCCCTTGCTGTAGGTTATATACAGCCACGTACACAGGTTCATTGGTGGTGAAATGCGCACACTATATTGTACTACTTATATCACTTCATCTTGACAATTTTGTCTGAACTGCATTATTTTGATAATTGTGCCCCCAGCCGACAGGGGGCACAATTATAGAATGGCCAAAGTAAGTAATGCAAATATGCATATGCATCCCTCTATCTACCTATCTCTATCTCTCTCCCCTCTCTAGTAAAATAACACTTGTATTTGTACCCAACATGTGTATATGTGTGTCAGTATGTAACATGAGGTGCCTACTTACGTCGGTCCACTATTTTCGCAATAGAATAACTCAACACAAAAATTACCATTTTTCCACATCCAGGCAGTCTCCATAATTCTATCGGCTATGGCAGTAGAATACATGGACTGCAACTTTGCGGATGGGTAAAATTACCCCCTGTTGGTTGTGTGTGGCGACCCGTGATTCTTAAGGGGGTAATCCTGAGCAGCCATGACATGAAACACACCAACTTGGACCTTACTTAGGCTGGTCCTGTCAATCACTAAAACATGAATGATTGTTCGTACCCTATAGCCCTTATGGCAACAAACAAGCCTTTTTTTATAATACATGTACTCAAACTGCATTATTTTGATAAGTGTGCCCCCTGTCGGCTGGGGCAGAAAACAGCACCTCTGCAGAGCGGTGCTGTCCCTTCAATGAAGCCACCAGTTTGACGTTGGCGATCTGTGATGCTTAACGAGGGAATCATGCTGGCTGAGCAGTCCATGACTTGTAACGCCCAATTTGACTCTTGCTTAGACTAGGTGGGCATCTGAGATCAATCGGCTGGTCATGTCAAACCCTAACACCTAAAAGATTGTCCTGACCCTATTGCTTGTATGGCAACTCATCAACCCCTTTTATCATATATGTGCTCGAAAGCGGTGGCTGAGGGTGTTAGTGTTCTGGCTATGACGTTAAACTGCATCTAGTGGTGAAGTTTCAATTCTGGAGCTCTGGGCAAAGTAGAGTACGCTTTTAATCGCCATTACTTCCAGATCTGCCTGGTCCGGAGTGGTATCATATCTTAGGACCGCAGCTATGGGTAAATAGATTAAAATTGAGTATTAGAATATGTGTTTTCAAAAGTTGAGTTTGAAAAAAAAATGAATATCCAACAAGAATAAATAAAACAAAATATCTTCGGCATAAAATAACTTAACAAGAGTTGACATGCCGTAAAATCCAACCAGCCACTCTGAAGATTGTGTGGTTGTTCAACCTTCTGAATCAGTTTTAGCTAAATAACTTGAATTTTAAAAAAAATTGCACTGTTGCCGCTTCTAAAAATAACTTGAATCTTACCCAGATAAATCAAGCTAAACGTTCGCTTCACTTGTATGGCTATCGATCAGTACTTAGATTCTAGTGTATTCAAAATTCGATAAGAAGTTGATAAAGTAAGCCGACTCTTTGTATAGAAAAGCACTTCACTCGAAGCAACTTAAATTGAGCACTGGTAGATAAACAGTTTGCTTACGTTTGTATATATTTGATTAGATCCCATTTGAAGAGATACTTTACTGTGATGTCTATGGGGAAAGCTCTGTCTGAAGAGGTTTCGATTTCTTTAGAGGAGTCACAGAAATCGGTCGCAGCTCTTGCGAAACAGAAAATGTAAAAGAGCCACTGATAGACGATATGTTACTGTAGAAGACGAGCTAGTCGTTCGAAGACGATACTTCCTAAAAGAAAGAAAGGATGAAAGAAAGAAAGAGATCGATTCTGTATAAAAGGAGGGTGAGTTGGAAAACGATCACTTACAACAAATGGAATGATATTTTACTCTGTAATTTATGAGGAAGTGCGTCCCGGTCTCCTGCCTCAAAAATTGCTACCCGGTTACTATCAAAATAACAACCCCAGCTCGTCGTAATTCTTGTTTATTTATCGTAATTTGTCGTAATTCTTGTTTAGATATGAAGGTGGATATATAGTTTTGAATAGATTGAGATAGATAGATAGATAAACAAACAAAATAATTGGGGGGGGGGTCGCTTCTTTTTTTGTCGTAATTCTTGTTTATTTAAACTAAAAACAAAACATTAAACAAACATGAATAAAAAAATCTTAGTATTTAAAGTAATATAGATAAATATTAACAAATTGAGATAGATAGATAGATGGATAGTTTTGAATAGACTGAGCCGGGTCGTTATTTTAATAGTCACCGGGCAGCAACTCTTGAGGCAGGAGACCGGGACGCACTTCCTCATAAATTACCTTTTACTCTGCTTTTATTACAAGCGAGAAAATGTAGTATTATTTTCTTAATAAAACCATCCAGGATTTTACATTTCCTACAAAAGTCGGATTATGCTAAGGAAATATGAATAATTGAAGTATAGTTCATATATATATTTCGTATGCACATCTTATTATAATGGAGATTGTGTGCTTTTCTGTCTGTAACCGAAACTATATTACTATTCAAGTCATAATTTCCTTAGGTATTTACGTCACATTTTCAATGATATTGCTTTTATTTAAACTTCAATTATGAATAAAATTGTTTTATATGATTAATACTGTTGGCCTTATCTACATTATAATAATATACAATTGTATTCATATATACAACAAAATGGCGGTTTATTGTGTGAACGGGAAGGCTAATTTGCATATTGATGTTAAAAATTTGATTTTAATAAATATGTGCTTAGTATTATTGATTGGTAATTGTTTGGTTTTATTTTAATAAATATGAGCAAAAGTTTTGGGGATAGATCATAAAAGAAATCGATTAATAAGAACAAATAACTGTAATTATATTCTTACTTCCTATTTTAACTAAATAGTTAAATTAGGAAAATATAGCAATGAAAAACGGGAGTGATGGAAGAGTAAGTTTCAGTTGTTCGATTTTTCAATTATACTCCCCTCTGTTTCAAATCTTTTTATCTTCATTCTTATTTAGTTTCATTAGCCTTTCTAATTTAAGATAATATAATATTATATTAAAACGTATACACTTGCACCCGGAGGGTGCATATATTTGCTAGTTTTATTAATTCAAATAAGTTGCTAAATCTTACCCGAATGATGTGAGTGGACGTTTCGCCATCTCCGAAATTTTAATCGTTCTTTGTCACCTGGCGGACCGTTTTCAAATATTTGCACGTGACATTTTTTACATCCACCGTGAAAGTTCCCGAAATTGATCCCTTGCTGTAGGTTCCACATCTAAATTCAACTACATTATGCTACGTATATCACTTTATCTTGGCATTTTTTTCACACTGCATTAATCTGAGAATTTTTGTGATTGTTTAACCCTCTAAATCAATTCTAGCTAAATACCTTGAATTTTAAAGGGTCCTGTGTGTGACGTTAAACGGCATCTAATTGGGAAGTCCCAATTCTGAAGCTCTAGGAGGTGCGGAGTAACCATTCCTCACCATAAATCCATAGCCCACCCTGACCCGGAGTGATAGTATCTGTTAGGGTTCCATCTATGGGTTAAACAGAAAAAATATGTTTAAAAAATTAATTGTCAATACCCATCAAGAATGAATAAAGCAAAATGTCTTTAGCATAAAATAACCCAACAATAGTTGACATGCAGTAAAATCCATCCAACCAGCATTAATTTAAAAATATTCCTGGTTCCGCTTCTGAAAATAAGTTTAATCTTACCCAGATAAATTTGGTTAAATGTGTATTGTTATCGATCAGAACTTAAATTCTAGAACATTGCTTGAAGGGAATTCATCTAAGAAATGTGATCAAAACGGTTCAAGATTGAAGCAGTATTTACCACGACAGAAATTAACAATAGATGAAACGTTACATTTATCCAACATACTCCACTTATAATTCAACATATATATTCCAGCGACAACTTGGTTCACTGAAATACACCTGAAACATGTCTTTTGATAAGGTGTCAAACAACGCCGTAATAGTTCTTTTATCGTCCTCTACTCCTTCAAATCTTAATGTCATGAGGAAATTTCAGTTTCAGAAATAAGAAAAATTTGCATGAAGCTCGTTGAGTGAGTATGAAGCATGATGTTCTTGCACAAACCTGTGTTTTGCAGAAAAAACGGCTATTGCTAAAATAGTATCGAGACTGGCTTCAAAATCTACTTTCGATTTGTCTAGACGAAATCGAAGAAAATACAGAGCAGTCTAGGCGTTTATACATCATCATTTTATTATAAAATTGCTCAGTTGTTCACGGGTATTATATAGACTAGCAAATATATGCACCCTCCGGGTGCAAGTATTTTAGTTAAATTTTATTATAAAATATCATATTAAATTAGAAAGGCTAATGAAACTGAATAAGAATGTAGATAAAAAGATTTTGAACAGAGGGGGTATGATTGAAAAATAGAACAACTTTGAAACTAACTCTTCCATCATTTTCCGTTACTCCCGTCTTTCATTGGTAAATTTTCCAAATTAAACTGTTTAGTTAAAATAGGAAGTAAAGAATAATATTACAGTTATTTCTTCTTGTTAAGGGATTTCATTTAAGATTTACTGAATAGATTTTTGCTCATATTCAATAAGATAAAACCAAACAATTAGAAATCAATAATACTAAGCATATATTTATTAAAATCAATTTTTAAGATCAATATGCAAATTAGGCTTCCCATTCATACTGTGAACTGCTATTTTGTTGTATATATAAATACAATTGCATGTTATTAGCATGTAGATATGGTCAACAGTGGCTTCGGCCTCTGGACCATTGATATAATTAACAGCGTCGATCCCAGGGGGCCATCCCCCCAGGCAACACCTGCCCCCTTGATTTAAAGGGGCAGGGCTGGGTTTATTGCCCAGTGCCTGAGGCGTCCCCCTTGAGGGGGAATGCCGACGGGATCGACGCAATTTTTCACCTGCCACTCCATGGGCTTCGGCTCGTGGGTGGTCCCACGTTAATAGGGACTTTGTGCCTGACCCGTACAAGTGGGGTACGCGGTAAATATCATGTAGATATGGTCAACAGTGGCTTCGGCCTTTGGACCATTGATATAATTAACAGCGTCGATCCCAGGGGGCCATCCCCCCAAGCAACACCTGCCCCCTCGATTTAAAGGGACAGGGCTGGGTTTATTGCCCAGCGCCTGATGCGCACCCCTTGAGGGGGAATGCCGACGGGATCGACGCAATTTTTCACCCGCCACCCCATGAGTCTCGGCTTGTGGGTGGTCCCACATAAATAGGGCCTTGTGCCTGACCCGTACAAGTGGGGTACGTGGAAAATATCATGTAGATATGGTCAACAGTGTAAGTAATGTAAAACAATTTTATTAATAATTGAGGTTTAAATAAAAATAAAATCATGGAGAATATGATGTAAATAACTAAAGGAATTGTGACTTCTATAGTAATATAGTTTCGGTTACAGACTGACAAACCCACAATCTCCATTATAATAAGATAATAGATAGACGGATAGATGGATAGATAGATAATTTTAAATTTTACTTAATGAGATTGAAACGTCAATGCTCCAGTTTTGATAATTAAAAATATAAGTATATTAAATTTTATACTTGTGGCCGTAAACGTCTATGGTTTTCCTAGTTTTCTAGGGATATTCCACGTTATATGATAGATGGTGAGCTTGGAAAAAACATTATTTGCCATTTTGACGTAGAGAGATTGCTCCCCTAAACAGCAAAATGAGTCTCTGTGGTTACAGGACAATATATTTGTAGTGTTATTCACAAGGGAAGACAGCTACTGGGGAGATGTAACATTGTGAGAGAATTGGTTGAGTGAAATTTTGGTGCAGTGATAATTTCGCGGGGTGGAATTTTAGTGAGATGAATTTCCGGAGTAGAATTTACATGTAACCCAAACGATCCCCAACATAGCAAATCGGTGGCAACTATCTTACAGGAGACCATCTTTTGATAGGAGGAAACCATGGCAGAAACGTCTCCTCTAAAATTGTAGAAACCTTACTGTTTTCAAAGGCCAGTTGAGGATACGGCTCAGGGGACGGTAAACAGTTTTTTTAGACGAGATGAAAGCCATGAGAACTGCTAATTCTACCCCCCGAGTAAAACTTATTTCATCCTGTATATTACGGTTGTTCGTTTATGCCTGGGGGGGCGTCTTCTCTGTTGATGTGTGGGTGTGTTTTCATATCCAGTACATGGGGCTCGTATTTATACTAGTTCAGTTTTTGGTGCAGTATTGTTAGCGTTCTGATCGCCATTGTAGGGGTTCAGTTGGTTAATCTTTGTAATCCTAGTCTGCAGTGTTCCTTGAAATCCTAGGTAGAAAAATAGTATTAGTAGGACTCCTTGTAATCCTCGTCTGTAGTGTTCCTTGAAATCCTGGGTAGAAAAGATTGTAGTATCAGTAGTTCTTCTTGTAATCCTCGAGTTTAGGTCTTGCTCACAGAAAATTTAATTAGCAATTGATTTGCTTACAGTTGCAAACGATCCTAAATCCTTTTCTGTGTTGGTTAGATGAACTAGTACAAAAAAAAAAACACCCCCCGCGCGATGTAAAATTAGATCTTTGAAACATATTGCTGAGGGGTGGGAGTAAAAAATTCAATGTCAGCAAGTTTGTACCCTAAGTAAGTAAAATCATCAAATTCATTAAAGGATTAAAAAATAAAACAATTTGAAATGTAAACTATAAACATGTATTAAAATAAAACAAACTATATATAGATATATGATACCAGTCATGTATTTATCAAAACTTGTTTTAAAAAAAACAATGAGGACTGTCTAATGTTGCATGTTCAAATTTTGAGTGTATTTATTCTATGTAATGACGATTTTGGGTAATGTGACGGAAGCAGTGACCTAATTTTTGTTACAGACAAAAACCGGAAGCGAATCTCCATCATTAGTATAATAGATGGCAACATACTTGTTGACGTCATTGTCATAGGAACGGCCATGGGATGTTACTTATGTATCTGTCTTTGAGAACAAATGTTTGAATCTGGTTAACGCGTAAAAAGTGAAATATACAATAAGAATAGATTATTTTTAACACTTCCCGTTGTTTGGAGTTATATTTCTTAACCACATCATCAAATATGGTTATCCAAATATATGCTCCTTTAACCAACCCCGAAGAAAAAAGACGCAGGGTGTTAAGTCAGGTCTTCAGGCCGGCCACTCATGTTAACCACGTCAACACATACCTCTCCAAAGAAAATAGTGAATCACTCATTCACAAACAACAATAACAAAGTGTAAAGGAGCAGAAAAACTACAGAATTAATTACCATATAAATGAATAGAGAAAAATGTAACTGCATATAACCGCCCTGTCGGTGGGGCGTTAGAATGCACCGACTGCACCTCTGCAGAGGAGTAAGACTCCCCCAGTGGGGCCACCTGTTGGCCGTGGGTGGCGACCCGTGATGCTTAAGGATAGAGCCCAGGTGGATGAGCTGTTCATTACATGCAATACTCCACTTAGGCCCTATCTTGGGCTAGACAGGCGGTCGGAGAGGCCCCCTCCGATCAATCGGCTGGTCACGTCAAGCCCTAGCACCTATATGATTTTCCCAACCTTATTGCCCTTATGGCAAGCCCCAACCCCTTTTTATCATATGGTGCTAGAAGGCGGTGGCTGCGGGTCTACATGTCCTGGGAAGGACGTTAAACTCTATCTAATGGTGAGGTTCCAGTTTTGGAGATTTGGGGAATGTGGAGCACCCCTTCATCACCATTGCTCCCTGGTCCACTCTGACCCGGAGTGGTAATACCTGTTAGGGTCCCATCTATGGGTTAAATAGAAAAATGTATTTATAAAAAAATTGTATTATCCATTAAGAATTGATTCATTTCAAAACTTTATCGGCATTACATGACCAGAGTGAACCAGGGAGCAATGGTGATGAAGGGGTGCTCCACATTCCCCAAACCTCCAAACTGGAACCTCACCATCAGATAGAGTTTAACGTCATTCCCAGAACATGTAGACCCGCAGTTACCGCCTTCTAGCACCCATATGATAAAAAGGGTTGGGGCTTGCCATAAGGGCAATAGGGTTGGGAAAATCATATAGGTGCTAGGGCTTGATGTGACCAGCCGATTGATCGGAGGGGGCCTCTCCGACCGCCCGTCTAGCCGAAGATAGGGCCAAAGTGATGCACACAGTAATCATAATTTTGAGTTTTAGTAATGAATAGAGAGCTTTCATTTTTTTTGCATTCTGTTTACGTTCTACCAAGATTATATATAGGAATTACAATCCAATATTCCAGGGAACATCAGGCGCAAAATATATTCGCCAAAGAAGTAAAAATGATCTAAAAATAGATTCTTTATTTCATGGTGGAACGACTTCAAGAGTTCTGTGAAATGATGAATGAGACCAAGGAAACAAATGACAAAAAAAAATGCAATCTTTTCAAATTCCACGAATTTTTTGGTAACGGAAATTATGGTGGAGTATGTGTGTTCTTCGACTATGGATTCTTGCGATCATTGGTAAATCTAAATGAACGTACAGATCTATTTTTGGTATATACATCTATAGAAGGTAATAAGTATTATTTAGTATTGAGTTATTTAAAAGAAAAACTGATATTTAAATATTTTTCTCTAAGTCTCTCTGTGTCTCTGTCTCTCTCTGTCTCTCTGTCTCTATCTCTCTCTCTCTCTCTCTCTCTCTATATATATATATATATATATATATATATATATAATATATATATATATATATATATAAGATTTTTGGATTTGTTTATTTAGAAACGTTGCTGAACAAATTATATATTAAATTTTTACTTGAAGGCACTTACAACGAATGTATCGCATAAAATTCGATACTTTTTCTTATAGAAAATGAACTTGACAAGTGTAATCCCAGCAAAGGATGGCTAGATGTGTAGAATACCATACAGACTGTTTCGACTTTATTAAGTCTCTTCTTCACATCTAGCCATCCTTTGCTGGGATTACACTTGTCAAGTTCATTTTCTATAAGAAAAAGTATCGAATTTTATGCGATACATTCGTTGTAAGTGCCTTCAAGTAAAAATTTTATATATATATATATATATATATATATATATATAATATATATATATATATATATGATTATTTAGACTTCATAAGGCAAATAGTCTACCTGAAGGAAATTTATGTGATCAACTTAATGATATTGTATTTTTGACCCTTCATTCTCTTGGAAAGAGGTAAGGGCAAATACATACGTATATATTGTGGTGTCACCATTTTGGGGGAATTTTTTATTCGTAATTTTGGGTAGAAGATGAAAATGTGATTTCTACAGAAAACAAAAGAAAAACAAATTAGATATAAGAATCAACTTTATATATAATATATAGAATTGGAATATTGAATGTGATGGAGTTTTTAGTATATAAGGCGTGTGGTAAATGTCTACTCCTACTTATAGACTCGCCGATAAACATGTGACCAACCAATTGACCAACCACTGTGGTATTCTGCTGCTGATATTATTATTTATACTGGCCTTTTCTGGTCATACTAATCATTACTACTTGGATCTTCTTGGACGACGGAACGTAATATTATATCGCGGGACTTATTCACTTAGCGAAGGATTCTATACCACAGGACTATTGACTTACCAAAGGATTCTATATCACAGGACTTATTGACTTACCAAAGGATTCTATACCACATTGACTTATTCACTTACCAAAAGGATTCTATATCACAGGTGACTTATTCACTTACCAAAGGATTCTATATCACAGGACTTATTCACTTACCAAAGGGACTTATTCACTTACCAAAGGATTCTATACCACATGACTTATTCACTTACCAAAGGATTCTATATTCACATGACTTATTGACTTACCAAAGGATTCTATATCACATGACTTATTGACTTACCAAAGGATTCTATACACATGACTTATTCACTTACGAAAGGATTCTATATCACAGGATTATTCACTTACCAAGGATCTATATCACAGGACTTATTCACTTACCAAAGGATTCTATATCACAGGACTTATTGACTTACCAAAGGATTCTATACCACATGACTTATTGACTTACCAAAGGATTCTATATCACAGGACTTATTCACTTACCAAAGGATTCTATACCACATGACTTATTGACTTACGAAAGGATTCTATATCACAGGACTTATTCACTTACCAAAGGATTCTATATCACAGGACTTATTCACTTAGCGAAGGATTCTATATCACAGGACTTATTCACTTACCAAAGGATTCTATATCACAGGACTTATTCACTTACCAAAGGATTCTATACCACAACTTATTCACTTACCAAAGGATTCTATATCACAGGACTTATTCACTTACCAAAGGATTCTATACCACATGACTTATTCACTTACCAAAGGATTCTATACCACTGACTTATTCACTTACCAAAGGACTTATTCACTTACCAAAGGATTCTATACCACATATCTTATTGACTTACCAAAGGATTCTATATACTTATTCACTTACTAAAGTATTCTATACCACATGACTTATTGACTTACCAAAGATTCTATATCACAGGACTTGACTTACCAAAGGATTCTATACCACATGACTTATTGACTTACCAAAGGATTCTATATCACAGGACTTATTCACTTACCAAAGGATTCTATACCTCATGACTTATTCACTTACCAACGGATTCTATATCACAGGACTTATTGACTTACCAAAGGATTCTATACCACATGACTTATTCACTTACCAAAGGATTCTATATCCCAGGACTTATTGACTTACGAAAGGATTCTATATCACAGGACTTATTCACTTACCAAAGGATTCTATATCACAGGACTTATTCACTTACCAAAGGATTCTATAACTCGGGACTTACTTATTTACTTTAAGTTCTTTACAACTGGCCAAGGATGGCGGCCAGATACTTAACAGAATGTTCTTTAAGCGGTGTTGAGAACAGAATATGGCTGTTGTTATTTGTGTGTGCGATAGGTATTTGTTTATTTTTGTGACTGCTAATATATGTTTTGATATCAATATGTATTTATCCAAATTCTAGCAGTTTTCCAGAAACAAAAGTACGTGAATAAGCTTGCGTCGAGTTGACAGGCAGAGAGAAAAACGAAACGAAAAAGAGACAGGCCTGATGGAGAATTTTCTCTACTTCAGGTCGGGTGCGATTAAGAAGGTTGCCTTTCTTGGGAATGGGAGGATACAGTCTTTCGTCCATTTCTCATATACATTTTGTTTATAAATTCATGCATTGCACAGTCGAATTATGTCCTTCAATTTCCTTGTCTTCCATACTTCGAGGAGGTTATTTTGTTGAGACCAGCAGCTTTTCCACTGTTGATTGTTTTTAGGACTTCGTCGAGTTCCTCCTACGTAAAATCTCCAAGCTTGATATCTAGTTAGCTATTCATGATTTCCTGAGTATTAATACCTTTAATTTCGGAGAATATCCCATTGGTTTCTTGAAATGTTCTTTCCATTTCAGATGTCTTTAATTTTGGCTGGCAACTTTTATATTTGATCTCGAGATTTTCTTACAATTTCATTTGCTATCAGCTATGTTAATTGTGACCAACAAAGGGTGCGTTCAGCTGTGGTTATATATATTTACCAACCCCTCCGCACGAGCAGGATTCGACACAAGGTCAATTTATTAAGCGGAGTTCAACAGGTTTGAATTCAGAGTTTTCCTTCTCCTAGACTGGTTACCTAGCCATAGTTAAAGAGCCCAGTCTGCCCTGCTATTTACCCATAGCTGGAGGAAGAGTAGGATTCATGCCTTTCCCAAGGGTATTAGCGCTATGTGAAATACAATTACCACGTCCAAGATTAGAACTAGGGGCGACGAGTCCATTCCCCATGACTTTAACCATTACACCACGCGCTTCCTTCAGCTGTGGTTATAGGCCTGGCATCGGTGTTCGAAAAATCAGTCCAAATAAAAACACAAACACAAAACAAATCTTTCAACTGTTGGGCCTTTTTTTATAAACTTCTTTTGTTATGCATACGTCAGCATTTAGTCAAAATTAATATCTGCTAATTTCATGATGTATGTAAAGAATTTCAATTTCGAATATTTGTATTACTTACATAATTCGTAAAACGTTGGCGTTACATTCTAGTTATTGTTCTAAAATATGTATGAAAATATTTTTTCTTTCTATTCTCTTTTGTTTTCACAATTCAAAACCTAATTCATAATATACAACTGTAAAGCTAATTGTTTGTAGAAAACTTAATTATTTTATTCCAAATGCACGTAAAAACATAGGAGTTAATTCTATAATATATATAGAGGCAGAGGAAGACAAAGAATTAGAAGAAGAATAACAGGCACAGTCAGAGAGCAGAAGCAGACCTATGCAGATACGTTTTTTTTATATAAGTAGATATATATGGTTAGACAGACAGACAGACAGACAGATAGATAGATAGATATTGTATACTCTTCTTTTTACTTTCTTACTTCTATTTTTTAGCGTCTCTTCTAGCGTCTGGACTTCGTCTTGGGGACTTCGTGTCTGGTCTTCCATTGGGGATTTCTTTTTATCAGAAGCCCTGTGTCATTGGTAGTTTTTACATAATAACACAAGACTTACTTAATTCATATTTTATTTCGAATGCCCCACCAGACTACCTGCGCAGATTGAGTCGGCAGCGTGCATAAGACGACTGACCACCGTCGTGGTTTGGCCGATACTGAACTAAAATCTTTCTAATCTAAACCGGAACAGGGTCTTCTCCACCGATTCTCACAGTATCCACCGGAAGGAGGATCAGGACTGAGATCAAGCCTTGTCATTCAATCCATCAAGGCCACCGGGTGACTTATAACAGCCATTTTGGTTTCTACACTACTGTACATACGTATTAGGAATCTAATAATTATGTAACATAGATAGATAGATAATTATCTTCGATAAATGACTATTTCTTACTCATCATATGTTCTTCTCTTTTTACATCTCTGTTTCTTATATCTGCCAATTGTTTCCTCCTACAATATCGACTGCAACCATTTCCTTTGTTTTAATCGATTGTTTCTGGGTTTTTTTTAACTCACAGGATTTTCTTTCATTCTTTTCTTTCTTCCTTTCTATCGTTATTCTTTTCCATCCGGGTATTTATCTGTTAAATCGCTAGCACAAATACTTTTGTTTGCACATATGTTTTCTATCCACCTATTGCATATGCGTTAAAACAATGAAATCGTACACATCTAAATAAAGCTAATCTACGTGTAGTTGTTAGATAAGAGAATATATATATATATATATATATATATATATATATATATATATATATATATATATATATAAATTTAAGGGGCTGGGTTAGCTCAGTCGGTAGAGCGTTCAGTTAAAAACCATAAGGTTCCTCGTTCGATACCGGTCCTCGCCAACTCAGAGTATGAGTAGCACTGGGATCTGTGCGGTAAAGTAAGGAACTGATGGTAGGTGTGGCGCTCCACCTCAGACGCTAAAATAATCTCCTTTGTCTAGCGCAAGTGAAAAGGGGATAGACTCCCTTGCTGATTGGGTGATACCGACTTTAGGCCACCCCGACGACTAGCCCCCCCCACGACGACGATATATATATATATAATATATATATATATATATATATATTGGATGTTTAATTAGATTTTTCTGAGCTGGGAATTCTTCGAATAATGATGATGGCACTTCGAAGTGCCGAAAGTACTCGGAACATGAACTTTGGTGGACTTATCCACGAATTCCACCCAAATATTAAAAATTGGCCAGAAAACTCGAAAAGATCAAACATAAAATTGTTAAACAGGAGATGTGTCTTTTGTTTAATTCAACATGCATATATATATTATATATATATATATATATATATATATATATATATATATAATGTTTTTTTCATGTTGAAGTTAGACGTTATTATGAAGCATTATATATATATATGTATATATATATATATATATATATATATATATATATATATATATATTATATTACTTACAATGGGTGTTTAATTAGATTATTTTGAGCTGGGAATTTTTCGACTAATTTATAATTTATTCATAGAACCAAACGATGGAAAACTTTTGTTTCTGGAAACGCTGTCTGTTCTTGTTTTCGTTTCAATTTAATTGCTTTTAAGCAACATAAATATTGCACGACGGAATAAATTAAGCTCAACGTTTACTGATTCCCTCTTAGTTGGTCCATCTTTATTTCAAAATACAAATAGATAAACAAAACAAAAACATCAAGAGCATAATCACTTTGTACACATGTTTGGAATATTTGTATGCGTTTTGTAAACAGAGGAATTCCACAGAGTACATTCAACCGTAATTGCAGGAATTTAAACTATACTGAAAATTCGTGGATAAATCGT
>CM042144.1:4402454-4479954 GCA_023376005.1 Doryteuthis pealeii | reverse complement strand
CTCAAACAAACTGTTTGCGTACTCTCATATATATATATATATATATATATATATATATCGCTTTCTCTCTCTCTCTCTCTCTCTCTCTCTATATATATATATATATATATATATATATATATATATATATATATATATTATATATATATCTGGATATCATTTCTTTCGGCTTTTACTATTACAATCATATGTACAACCCCACAAAAAAGTAATAAATAAATGAATGAAAAGAAGAGAGTAAAAAAAATGAGAGTTTGTATGTGTATGTGTTAGAGAGAGAGAGAGAGAGAGAGAGAGGAGAGAGAGAGAGAGAGAGAGAGAGAGATTGAAAGAGAAAGAGAGACAGAGAGAGAGAGAGGGGGTAATGTCTAGTACGCAACAAGATAACTCGTATTTGAGACCTTTTCGTTTTCTGTGGTTTCCTATTGCTATTCATTTCGTCGTGTAATGGTTATCGTCGCAGGAAATGGACACGAAGACCCAAGTTCAAATCCTGAACGAGGCTGTTTGCCTTACTCCTACACCTAAATACCCTCGGGGATCAACTTTCTTGTCTTGTAGTTTATCTGCCAGAGCTCTTTTCTTTGCCATTTTAAGAATGGTCTAGAATATCTTATTATGGGGACGGCCCAAGTATTTATTCCCTTGAGATTTCTGCTACAGAGCCTGGTTTCTAGAAGGTTTCTTGTTCTTCTGATATATATATATATATATATATATATATATATATATATATATATATATATATATATATATATATATATATGAGTATGAAAAGGTGGAATGAAAACATCACACAATACTGTTAAAGAGAAAACAATTTATAATATAATCATAGCTTGATACTGATCAATATTTAGATTTTACAAAAATCATCATCAGAGCTCATTAACTCCGTGGTGTTTGGGTCGGAGAAAAATGTCAAATCAGTTTACCGACAAAAAAGGTATACATATCGACATGACCGACATAAATATGGCGCGAATTATGAATAATGAAACAACTTTCCTTCTTTTTTGCAGAATTAAGATTTTTTTGTTTGTGAACTGATTTGACATGTTTCCCCGACCCAAACACCACGGAGTGAATGAGCTCTGAAGATGGTTTTTGTAAAATCGAAATATTGATCAGTATCAGCTATGATTATATTATAAATTGTTTTCTCTTTAACAGCATTGTGTGATGTTTTCATTCCACCTTTTCATACTCATACTGTCGGATTCATTTCCTTTCTTTTAACTTATATATATATATATATATATATATATATATATATATATATATATATATATATCTTATTATAATGGAGATTGTGTGTTTTTCTGTCTGTAACCAAAACTATATTCCTGCTCAAGTCACAATTCTCTTAGTTATTGACATCACATTCTCCAAGATTTTATTTTTATCTAAACCTCAATTATTAATAAAATTGTCTTACATTATTAATACTGTTAACAATGTCTACATACTGACAACATGCAATTATATTTATATATACAACAAAATAGCGGTTTACAATGTGAATGGGAAAGCTAATTTGCATATTAATATTAAAAAATCGAATTTAATAAATATGGGCTTAGTATTATTGATTTCTAACTGTTTGGTTTTATTTTAATGAATATAAGCTAAAATCTCTTCAATGAATCTTAAATGAAATCCATTAACAAGATAAAATAACTGTCATTCAATTCTTTACTTCCTCTTTTAACTAAATACTTAAATTAGAAAAAATAACAAGAAAGACGAGAGTGATGGAAGAGTAAATTTCAGTTGTTCCATTTTTTATTATACTCCCTCTGTTTCAAATCTTTTAATATACTCCCTCTGTTTCAAATCTTTTTATCTGTATTCTTATTTAGTTTCATTAGCCTTTCTAATTTAATACAATATTTTATTACATTAAAACTTAAATACTTGCACCCGGAGGGTGCATATATTTGCTAGTATATATAATTTCCAAGTATTTGTAATTTTTCTTTACTACGTGTGTTCTAATATTTTCCTGATTTGGCAGTTGTATTCCGTCTATTGTTTTTTCCCCATTTTCATCACTAGCATGGCACATTTTGTCATACCGAATTCCATTTCTATATCCTGGTTGTATATCATATATTATTATTATTATTATTATTATTATTATTATTATTAGGTTTTCACGCCTGTCGTAGACGGTAGTTCACTGGAGGATGAGTGACAGCAAGTATTCCCAGGTATCCAGGACTCTTCTGAGTATTCTAGCCGATCCCAACAGTGCTGTAGTTTGGATGGTCTCGATTCTTCCTCTGATTTACATTTCATCCAAATTCTTTTCCAGGGCTTTGGGAACCGTTTCAAGGGCACCAATTACAATTTGTACGATCTTCAACCTCATGTTCCACAGGTTTCACAGTTTTCTGGCAAGGTCCAAGTATATTTCCATCTTTTCGCTTTGTTTTATCCTCATTCGGTGGTCGGTTGGAACGGACAAATACACGAGATGACAGGTTCTCTTTTTCTTGTCAATCAATACCACGTACGATTATTATTATTATTATTATTATTATTCCTTTTAGTTTTCACATTATTATTATTATTATTATTATTATTATTAGTTACTTTAAAACTATATGATTGCTTGCAAATTATTGGCGTTAGATAGGAATATTTGAAACCATAAAACTATATGCCAAAAATAATTATAAGACAGGAATAGTTACTTTAGATCATATAGTCTTGAATAAATATTTGTATTAGATAGCTACACTTAATACCATATAATTGTGTATGAATTATTAGTCATCCAATTCCAACTATCCATTCATATTTGTTAAAAAATAGCTTGAATCCTTACTTTCGCAAGGGTATTACTTCGTAGTACTTCGTCCAGTATTTGAACTCGGCTTCTCGTGTCCATATCTTACGACGATAACCGTATGCCATGGACTATGTATTACTCTAGGACCTTCTGGTGGACCTGAAGTGTTGTTTAGCGAATAATGAATAATTTGCTTACGTTAAACTTTCATCAAAAAAGTTGTACGTGTTTATTTAAATTGAAGAAAAATATAAAAGGTATTTACACAAAATATCTGTGTATGAATATATAAATTATTCAAACAAAATATCGATGATACTTTTTAACAAATGAAAGTTGCAAATAGACCAGTGCATGTTTATAAAATAGTGAATTTAAATGATTATAAAATGATTTCGCTGAATTTAAGACGTAAAATATATGTTGCCTGGGAACATCTTCGACAGGTATAAACATTTAATGACATGTTTGATTTTCAGAATTCATGTTCAATGAATATCTTGGTGGGGTTTCTTCCTTGGGTGGTTTGGCAGCTAACAGGAACAGGTAGGCCACGTTGTCGTACAGGGTTATGGCGGATGATACAGAAAAGGAATCACGAACAAATAATTTCCAGTCATGCTTTTTATTACTCGATCGCCCAGTAGGTGGTGTCCAGTAAGAGAGGGAAAGACTGGTTAATCTATAATAAATTATGATTAAGACTATTAAAACTCCCATTCATTCTAACGATCCCACACTTGACGGGACAAGCTGTCAACTCATCTTCGACTCATCGGAGGACGTCGCATCGCCCTGACTTCATTGGGAGGAGGGACATAACTGTTTGCGGTGTTCCTACACTTGTGTAGAAAATTTGAAACTTCCGTCTTTTTTTCTAGTTATTTTAATTACCAGTAGTCATTCGCCCATGATTGGCTGACCTAGAACAGGTGCTGGGACCTGACTCACTCAGGAGTTAATATTCAACTGGTCACTAGCGTCCCTCCAGCTGATAAAACATTATTTTCTTTCTGTTTACCCCAGAAATTAGATTATCGTTTTCTTTTTTCAATCTAAATTTTTCTATAAGCCATTCAATTAGGTTATATTAGTTGATTGGTTCACTGCTTAGTAATTTTTCCAGCGTGTCAACTTTTTTTGGCGGGGGGGGGTATTTATTGCCAGAATCAGTATTTGTAAGCAATTAATTACATGGTTTTAAGTAATCATTAGGTCGAACTGACATAATAGATCTCCATGAATCTTCCCCCTACCGTTACGGCGAACTGATTTCAAATCCCGACTAAGAAAATGTGTCTTATTTTGAATCTTTGACTTAAAGTATACAGCCTGTATGACGGGCGGTCGGAGAGGACCCCTCCGATCAATCGGCTGGTGACGTCAAGCCCTAGCACCTATATGATTTTCCCAACCCTATTGCCCTTATGGCAAGCCCCAACCCCTTTTTATCATGGGTGGTAGAAGGCGGTGGCTGCGGGTCTACATGTCCTGGGAATGACGTTAAACTCTATCTGATGGTAAGGTTCCAGTTTTGGAGGTTTGGGGAACGTGAAGCACCCCTTGATAACAATGGCTCACTGGTCCACTTTGAGCCGGAGTGGTAATACCTGTTAGGGTCCCATCTATGGGTTAAATAGAAAAATGCATTTATAAAAAAATTGTATTATCCATTAAGAATTGATTTATTTCAAAACTTTATCGGCATTAAATGACCCACTGAGGTTGATATGCCGTAAAACAAAACAAACCAAAACACATTATTTAATATCTACAGTTTTAACTTAAACTTTGTTTTGACATCTAAATTGACAACTTCTTTACACCAAGTTTGTGTTATTGAATTTTACTTGCAGAACCTGTGGATATATCAAAGTAGGATGATTTAATTATAACAATGTTTGATATGTTTACTTATAGATCAGTATGTAAAAAGTATAATAATCTTGATTCATCTCTCTCACTCGTTTTTTCTTTCATTCATTCTTTTCATCTTTCATCATGATATATATATATATATATATATATATATATTATATATATATTTCCCATACTATCTTTCTTCTCTTTCTTTTCTTTTATCATTTTTTTTTTCATTAGTAAAATAGTCAATTAAATCTTCTGCTATTTTAATGGTTATTTTTTTCTTTTGTTTCTTTTTTTCCCATATTTCTCTGTTGTAGCATGTTATTTTTCTTCCCATTGTTTCTTCATAATAAAAACGGAATGGTCACTTATTTAGCTGAGATGACGACATAGGAATTCTGCGGATAAGCAACACAAGATAATCAGGATTTATATTTTGGCACTTGGACGATTTCGACGGTCCCATTTTTAAACAGGGGGTGTTGCAAAATGATAACGGGCATACTTTTGAGGAACACGAGGATCAATGTTTATAGATCTGATTTGCCTAATAAATTCAGTGAAGGTGTAGATTCATCTCCATGAAGCCAGAAGATAGTTCTGAATTGAAAACTGGTGATTTTCGGACGTGCAATTACCTCCTGAATGTTCCCACTTAAATCGCAGCGTCTTCATTGTGGTGGGGTAATTCTTGCTCTCTCTCTATATTTACCAACTCCTGCACACAAGAAGGATGTGACATAAGGTAAATTTCTTAAGCGGAGTTTAACAGGTTTGAATTCAGAGTTTTCCATCTCCTAGACTGGTTACCTAGTCATGGTTAAAGAGCCCAGTCGTCCCTACTATTTACCCATAGCTGGAGGGAGAGTAGAATTCATACCTTTCCCAAGAGTATTAACGCTAAGTGATATGCAATTATCACGTCCAGGATTTGAACTCGGTGCGACGAATCCATTTCCCATTTTATCATATATATGCAATAATTTTAACTGGTATTATCTTTTATTATCATCTTTCCGCTTCGCAATTGATACGTTCACCGCATTTGAACACCAGTTGACATGGTGGTGGTATTTACCAACTCCTACGCACAAGCAGGATGTGACATAAGGTCAATTTCTTAAGCGGGGTTTAACAGGTTTGAATTCAGAGTTTTCCTTCTCCTAGACTGGTTACCTAAACATGGTTAAAGAGCCCAATCTGCCCTGCTATTTACCCATAGCTGGAGGGAGAATGGGATGCATACCTTTCCCAAGGGTATTAGCACCATGTGAAATTCCAACAGCTTCGTCCAGGAATGGAACTTGCGTTGACGAGTCCATTTCCTACGACTCTAACCATTAGACCACGCGCCTCCATTCCTAGCGATATATAAGATACATTACAGTGTTTTAAACGGACTAATAACATGGGCTAATATGAGGCAAATCAACCTGAGATTTTCTTAGAGATATCATTAATAATGAGGGAGAATTGGATGCATACCTTTCCCAAGGGTATTAGCGCCATGTGAAATGCAAGCAGCTTCGTCCAGGATTTGAACTTGGATCGACGGGTCCATTTCCTAAGATTCTAACCATTAGGCTCTAACCATTCTTACTCTCTATATAGAGCCTACAGAAACATACACCATGAATACCGAAATGTACACTTTTAAACGTTTATAAAAGGAAAGCTACTAATGAATTGTAAACGATTTTTTAACGATTCGGTATTTGAAAATGCCTTTTTTTTTAAAACCTCCAGGTTTAAATCAGGGGAAGAGGAGTTTGCTTCTGGTAACGTCCGTGGAATTGACTTTTCTTTTATTTCCTTTGTGAATTTTCTTATCAACTTATCTTCAAACTCTTTAACCTTGAAGTATTAACATCTTCCATCAAGATTTGACTCACAGCCTCAGAACTTTTGTTAGCAGTTATTTTATCTAAATTTTCTTCTTGAATCTCCGAAGGGTAATACAAATTCTTTTTTTATCTTTCTTTTTTTTGCAGGATATATCCTTATTCTTTTTTTTTTCATTTTTTGTGTAATTGCTCAATAATTTTCTTCTTCTTCTTCTTCTTCTTCTTCTTCTTCTTCTTCTTCTTCTTCTTCTTCTTCTTCTTCTTCTTCTTCTTCTTCTTCTTCACTTTGTATTTTTTCATTCTTCCTTTCGTTCAAAAACATTAAGAAAGTATATAGAACTATACTTTCTTAAAGCTTTGAATATAAAACCCTCTCTTTTTCGATTTCTTTCAAGTTTCTTTTCTTTTTCTTTTCTTTTTTTTTTGTAAATTCTTTCATGCTTTTAAACTCTCTCAACACATTAAACCTTTTTCTCTATTCTTTTTCGTTCTGTATACTTGCTCACTACCTTCTTCTTCTTCTTCTTCTTCTCTTCTTCTTCTTCTTCTTCTTTTCTTCTTCTTCTCTTCTTCTTCTTCTTCTTATCACTTTATTTCATTCTTCTTCTTCTTCTTCTTCTTCTTCTTCTTCTTCTTCTTCTTCTTCTTCTTTCTTCTTCTTCTTCTTCTTCTTTCTTCTTCTTCTACACTTTATATTCCTTTTCATTCTTCTTTCTTGTTCTCTATACTTGCCTCACTCTTGACAATAATGCTCCTCTTCTTCATCATTTTTTCTTTCGTTTTCTTCTTCTTTTTATCCCCTTTAAACTCTGTCAACACATAACCCTCTACATTTTTCCTTTTTCTTTTTTTTCTTCTGTAAACACGCTCAATACTTCTCTTCTTCTTCTTCTTCTTCTTCTTCTTCTTCTTCTTCTTCTTCTTCTTCTTCTTCTTCTTCTTCTTCTTCTTTCCGGCTGTTTACTTTCAACTTGACTCAACTTCCCTTTTACCTTCTCTCAATTTTTCAAATCCTTTCTTTTCCTCTTCTTTTTTTTATTTCTCATTCCTCAATCATCTTCTTCGCCTTGGGCTTCTTTTTCTCCTTTGTTTATTAATGTCTCTTTTCCGTACACATGCTTTCAGGAATTCTTTTTTTTTCATTATCTTTTTATTTAGAATATTTCTTCTTCTTCTTCTTCTTCTTCTTCTTCTTCTTCTTCTTCTTCTTCTTCTTCTTTATTTCATTCTTCTTCTTCTTCTTCTTCTTCTTCTTCTTCTTCTTCTTCTTCTTCTTCTTCTTTTTCTTCTTTATTAATTCGTTGATATCTCTTTTTCGAACCACTACATTCCCATCAGTTTGTTCCTAAATTTCCTTCTTCCTTTCTACCAAATTACTTCTTTTTTACTTCCTAAACTTCCACTTCCTTTTCATTCTCCCTTTTCTTCGCAATGGGGTTTTCTATTTTTAAAAGATAGTTTTCCTTTCCCTTCATTTCCGAAAACCCTTCCTCCCACATTTCACCCTTTACCTTTATCAATTACCATTTACATCTTTTTTCTTTTTCTTTACACGTGTACAATTTCTATCCTCGGGCCTTCGTTACACACGTGTAAGCAAGGGCGATAAAACGCTACATCCGGGATACTTCTGTTTTCCTATTCTACGAACGGAATTACGCTCACAAATATTAACATATTGCTTTATATATATATATATATTATATTAATATATATATATATATATATATATCTTATTATAATGGAGATTGTGTGTTTTTCTGTCTGTAACCGAAACTATATTACTACTCCAGTCACAATTCCCTTAATTATTTACGTCAAGTTCTCCATGATTTCATTCTTTTAAACCTTCAGTTATTAATAAAAAATTGTATTACATTATTAATACTGTTGACCATATCTACGTACTAATAACATGCAATTGTTTATATATATACAACAAAATAGCGGTTTACAGTTTGAACGAGAAGGCTAATTTGCATATTGATATTTAAAAATTTTATTTTAATAAATATGTGCTTGTATTATTGATTTCTAATTGTTTGGTTTTATCTTAAAATATAAACAAAAATCTCGTGGATAAATCTTTAAAAAAATTTATTTACAAGAAGAAATAACTGTAATATTATCCTTTACTTCCTATTTTAACTAAATAGTTAAATTAGGAAAATTTACCAATGAAAGAGGGGAGTGGGAAAATGATGGAATAGATAGTTTCAAAGTTGTTCTATTTTTCGATTATACCCCCTCTGTTGCAAATATTTTTATCTGCATTCTTAGTCAGTTTCATTAGCCTTTCTAATTTAATATGATATTTTATTATATCAAAACTTAATACTTGCACCTGGAGGGTGCATATATTGCTAGTATATATATATATATATATATATATATATATATATATATATATATATAAGTGTGTGTGTGTGTGTTTGTGTGTGTGTGTGTGTGTTTGTGTGTGTGTGTGTGTTTGTGTGTGTGTGTGTTTAATAGAAGAAAGATCGACGCCAATGTTTGCTGCAGGAACTAGATTTATTGTATAAATGCAGAATAGTGCGCAAGAGATAAACTCATTAGAATTGCGGTTTACGTATAAATGGCATTAGATTACAGAAACTCCCGAAGTAGGCTAACCCTAGCCCTAACCATAAAACTAACTCTAAACCTAAAGCTGACCCTAATCCTAGCGTCTCAAAGGTTTCGGTTATTGCCGTGAAATATAATGCTTTTTTTTATTCGCAATCCAATGATATTATCTCTTGCGCGTAATTCTACATTAGTACCAAATTTTGGGGGAAATAAATATTTTAACTATGAAACCAATACCTATCGTTCAAATGTAGCAGCCCGTAACATTTGCAAATTACAAATAAGTAAGAAAAGCTGCATGTAGTCTCCAGAAATAGAAGAATAGTATTATTAAAATTCTTTGTGATTGTGCAAAAGTCATTTCCCAATGAATACCAGGAATAAAGTTAATTGATATCGAAAAAAAAAACAACGATCAAAAAACATATGTTGGGATTAAAATAAAAAATAAAATACAATAATATACAAGATAGAATAAGAAACATCGCCAGAGTCCTAACACACGAAGAGACCTCTGGGCATGCACAGAGAAAATGTCCCCTTTCTGCCGCCAAAAAATACCTCGATCATTTTCAACTCAGACCTTACTGGGAACATACGTTATTGACTGGCTCAGGAGAAGGTTTCCTGTTCAAGAAATAGCTCTAAACATAGAAATAAAGTTTGACTCTTGAAAGTATTGTTTGTATTTGTCTCTTTTCCCTTCCTTTAATTCATTTTCAGCCTGACAACTCACAAGAAGGAAGAACCTTAAAAACCTATAATGAGGCAGAAAAGAAGAAAAAAAACACATCTAACACGCACCTAACGATCAAAATCATAACCCCACACATAAAACAACCACCTAACCCCATCCATACACTGAAAGACGTATACAACATTTATTCGTGTATAATACGCACCCTTAACTTCCGGCGACGATATTCTCGGAAAATGTCTCTTGTATAATACGCATTGACTTTTGAAAATTTGAAGCAGTTTCATTTAATGTTGTTCAACTTTTGATAAAAAGTCTGTATAAAAATTCATCAACTTTATATACTGTTTAGAAAGACCGAATTCGCGCGTTATTCAAATCAAAGGCGTGAACATAGCACTAATACACTTGCGAAAGCTAATTATCCAAGTATTCCCCCTTCATCTACATCTATAGGTATATAGTAGGGAAGACTGGGCTATTTAACTCTGGTATGGTAACCGCTCAATGAGAAGGAAACCCTTAATTCAAACCTGTTGAACTCTGCTTAAAAAAGAAAAATTGACAAAAAAATGATGAATAACCCGCATGGCTGCGGGGAGGTTACATTGATGTAAGTAACATTCGAACAAACTAACGAAACACAATTATGAAGTAGATATATCATATCATTTAATGTCTGTCTGTCTCTCTCTCTTTCTCTGCCTCTGTCTCTGCCTCTGTCTCTCTGTCTCTCTCACTAAACATGTGAAATACCATGTATGTTTTAGGAGAAAATAAATAATGAATATATTTTCTTAATTCCAATCCGTTCTTAGTAGAACAATAACTTTTCAGTATCCACTATTGGACGCTATATCTTTTAAAAAAAATATATATGCTTTTGATGTTTAAGACTGTTGTCTTCGTTTTTATTATGGTATGTATAAGCACAACAATCACACTGCTGTATCCTCCATCATTCTTCACGTGGTCCCTGTATATCCGAGTGTAGCAATGACCCTACTTGGGAAATCATTTTTAATAGTTTGACTGTTGATCAAACAAGGCGTCGAAGAACTTTTGAAGATCTTATTCA
Source organism: Doryteuthis pealeii (assembly GCA_023376005.1). NCBI lineage: Eukaryota > Metazoa > Mollusca > Cephalopoda > Myopsida > Loliginidae > Doryteuthis > Doryteuthis pealeii. The sequence goes on along the minus strand of CM042144.1, from coordinate 4,469,083 downwards.
AATAATGACGTTATTGTTTTTGCTCTCCTATCATTCTGATATGTGTCACGAGAGGAATGATGATCATTTAGAAAATATATAAATATATTTATATTTATTGGTGTTTCCTGTACAACTCGAGGTGTAAAATCCAATGACATTATAAGTGATGTAATTCCCTTTACCCAGGCGAAACCGGATATCCATTTCTAGTATCTAATAAAGCTTAGATTCTGCCAAAGACCACAAACATGGTGTATATAGTTAGTAGTTTGGGTTGTTTTGTTTTACGGCATATCAACCTCAGTGGGTAATATAATGCCGATAAAGTTTTGAAATAAATCAATTCTTAATGGATAATACAATTTTTTTTATAAATACATTTTTCTATTTAACACATACATGGGACCCTAACAGGTACTACCACTGTGGGTCAGAGTGAACCAGGGAGCAATGGTGATGAAGGGGTGCTCCACATTCCCCAAACCTCCAAAACTGGAACCTCACCATCAGATAGAGTTTAACGTCATTCCCAGGACATGTAGACCCGCAGCCACCGCCTTCTAGCATCCATATGATAAAAAGGGGTTGGGGCTTGACACAAGGGCAATAGGGTTGGGAAAATCATATAGGTGCTAGGGCTTGACGTGACCAGCCGATTGATCGGAGGGGGCCTCTCCGACCGCCCGTCTAGCCCAAGATAGGGCTAAAGTGGAGTATTGAACGTCATGTACTGCTCATCCACCTGGGCTCTATCCTTAAGCATCACGGGTCGCCACCCACGGTCAACAGGAGGCCCCATTGGGGGAATATTACCCCTGTGCAGAGGTGCAGTCGGTGCATTCTAAAGCCCCAGCTGACAGGGCGGATAGTTAGTAGTGAAGTCACTACTAATTTAGTCTTCGATAAGAGCTTGCAAAAAATGACACCATCGGAAGTAAAGCAAACAAGGTTATTTAGTCTTGAAAACAAAACTCTGAATTCAAACCAGCCATATTCCGCAGAAAAAATTGACCTCGTAAATAACATCTAATAATCTATTGTACAAAATTGATGATATTGCACAACAATAGACAACTTTTCGCTATTCTATCTCTCTAATTTTCAATCAATTTAAAGATTGGCAACATATGACACAATTCAGCATATTTAGAGAATCGCGTTCTAAGTTAAATCAACTGATTGATGATGCATCTATCTATCTATCTATCTTTCTATCTATCTATCTCAGTCTGTTTATATCTATCTATCTCGGTCTGTTAATATCTATCTATCTATCTCGGTCTGTTAATATCTATCTATCTATCTCGGTCTGTTAATATATATCTATCTATCTCGGTCTGTTAATATCTATCTATCCATCTCGGTCTGTTAATATCTATCTATCTATCTCGGTCTGTTAATATCTATCTATCTATCTCGGTCTGTAAATATCTATCTATCTATCTATCTCGGTCTGTTTATATCTATCTATCTCAGTTTGTTAATATCTATCTATCTATCTCGGTCTGTTAATATCTATCTATCTATCTCGGTCTGTTAATATCTATCTATCTATATATCTCGGTCTGTTTATATCTATCTATCTCAGTTTGTTAATATCTATCTATCCATCTCGGTCTGTTAATATCTATCTATCTATCTCGGTCTGTTAATATCTATCTATCTATATATCTCGGTCTGTTTTATATCTATCTATCTCAGTTTGTTAATATCTATCTATCCATCTCGGTCTGTTAATATCTATCTATCTATCTCGCGTCTGTTAATATCTATCTATCTATCTATCTATCTATCTATCTATCCATCTCGGTCTGTTAATATCTATCTATCTATCTCGGTCTGTTAATATCTATCTATCCATCTCGGTCTGTTAATATCTATCTATCTATTCTCGTCTGTTAATATCTATCTATCTATCTCGGTCTGTTAATATCTATCTCATCCATCTCGGTCTGTTAATATCTATCTATCTATCTCGTCTGTTTAATATCTATCTATCTATCTATCTATCTATCTATCTATCTATCTATCTATCTCGGTCTGTTAATATCTATCTATCCATCTCGGTCTGTTAATATCTATCTATCTATCTATCTATCTATCTATCTCGGTCTGTTAATATATATATATCTATCTCAGTTTGTTAATATCTATCTATCCATCTCGGTCTGTTAATATCTATCTATCTATCTAGCTATCTCAGTCTGTTTATATCTATCTATCTCGGTCTGTTAATATATATCTATCTATCTCAGTCTGTTAATATATATCTATCTATCTCGGTCTGTTAATATCTATCTATCTATCTCGGTCTGTTAATATCTATCTATCTATCTCGGTCTGTTAAAATCTATCTATCTATCTCGGTTATATCTATCTATCTCGGTCTGTTAATATCTATCTATCTATCTCGGTCTGTTAATTATATATATATCTATCTCGGTCTGTTAATATATATCTATCTATCTCGGTCTGTTTAATATCTATCTATCCATCTCAGTTTTGTTAATATCTATCTATCCATTCTCGGTCTGTTAATATCTATCTATCCATCTCGGTCTGTTAATATCTATCTATCCATCTCGTCTTATCTGTTATATTCTATCTATCTATCTTGGTCTGTTAATATCTATCTATCTATCTCAGTTTGTTAATATTATCTATCCATCTCTCGGTCTGTTAATTCTATCTATCTATCTATCATCATCCATCTCGGTCTGTTAATATCTATCCCCATCTCGTATGTTAATATCTATCTATCTCGGTCTGTTATATCTATCTATCTATCTCGGTCTGTTAATATCTATCTATCTATCTATCTCGGTCTGTTAATATCTATCTATCCATCTCGGTCTCTTAATATCTATCTATCCATCTCGGTCTGTTAATATCTATCTATCTATCTCGGTCTGTTAATATCTATCTATCTATCTCGGGTCTATCCATATCTATCTATCTATCTATCTATCTCGGTCTGTTAATATCTATCCATCTCGGTCTGTTAATATCTATCTATCTATCTCGGTCTGTTAATATCTATCTATCCATCTCAGTTTGTTAATATCTATCTATCCATCGGATCGGTTAATATCTATCTATCTATCTCGGTCTATCCATATCTATCTATGTATCTCGGTCTTATCCATATCTATCTATCTATCTCGGTCTATCCATATCTATCTATCTATCTCGGTCTGTTGATATTTTTTTTAATAAAGTAAATTACTTTAAAATCAACTGCGGGCGTTGTAAACAAAAAAACAAAGATATTGCCTGAGGTGGGGGATTCAATAAATAAAATAAAACGTTTTATGTTTTTATTTTTAAATAATTACTTACTTAAAAAGTATCATATTCACTCAACTCCACAGCGATATTTGTTTTGTTTTACGACAGTAAGTACTTCCGAAACGTTTTTGATAATTTCTGATTTAATTATTCAGACTCTTATCTTTATAGAATAATTGAAAAATCGTACGAATGAAATATATTTTGTCCGGATTTCATAAAATGAAATAAGGGAGGTAGACCTAATATTTTTTGGGAACAAATTTTAAACATAAATTCATCTAATGAAATGAATGAAAATTTTCAGAGAATTTTTTTTAAAAATGGTGACGTAACAAGTGACGTAGTTTCAGTTACAGACAAGAAGAGACTGAATCTCCATTATTAATACTTATATTTAGCTTTTTCAATGATTGTTTTCTATATTGTGTTCATCTATATAACTAGTTTATTAATACGTCTCTACAGCTCAACATATGAGTTGCTTCGATCAACAGTCAAACTATTAAAAATTATTTCTCAGGATGGGTCATTACTATACACAGGGAACAACCGAGGAAGGCCGGAGGTACAGCGGCCGAAATGCTGTGTTTATACATACCCCTGTAAAAAGGAAGACAACAGTCCGAAACATAAAAAATACTCGCATCAAGTCTCATTTTTTTTTTTTTAAATACAGACTAATAAGACTTTTCTGTAGTCAGACGTTTTGACTATTCTGTACTGTATCTGCAGAAAAATGTTTGGTTTGGTTTGGTTTGTTTTACGGCATATCAACATCAGTGGATCATTTAATGCCGTTAAAGTTTTTAAATAAATCAATTCTTAATGGATAATACAATTTTTTTATAAATACGTTTTTCTATTTAACCCATAGATGGGATCCTAACAGGTACTACCACTCCGGGTCAGAGTGGACCAGTGAGCAATGGTGATGAAGGGGTGCTCCACATTCCCCAAACCTCCAAAACTGGAACCTCACCATCAGATAGAGTTTAACGTCATTCCCAGGACATGTATTTATTTACCGCGTACCCCACTTGTACGGGTCAGGCACAAAGTCCCTATTAACGTGGGACCACCCACAAGCCGAAGCTCATGGAGTGGCAGGTGAAAAATTGCGTCGATCCCGTCGGCATTCCCCCTCAAGGGGGGCGCCCCAGGCGCTGGGCAATAAACCCAGCCCTGCCCCTTTAAATCGAGGGGGCAGGTGTTGCCTGGGGGGATGGCCCCCTGGGATCGACGCTATTATTATAACATCACCGGTCCAGCGGCCGAAGCTCGCCGGACCCCCAGTCGAAACCGGGTGGCTATGCCAGGTAAGTATTCATAAGTAAGTAAGTATGTCATTCCCAGGACATGTAGATCCGCAGCCATCGCCTTCTAGCACCCATATGATAAAAAGGGGTTGGGGCTTGCCATAAGGGCAATAGGGTTGGGAAAATCATATAGGTGCTAGGGCTTGACGTGACCAGCCGATTGATCGGAGGGGACCTCTCCGACCGCCCGTCTAACCCAAGATAGGGCCAAAGTGGAATATTGCATGTCTAGAAACGGCTCATCCACCTGGGTTCTATCCTTAAGCATCACGGGTCGCCACGCACGGCCAACAGGTAGCCCCATTTGGAGAGTCTTACCCCTCTGCAGAGGTGCAGTCGGTGTATTCTAACGCCCCAGCCGACAGGGTGGCAGAAAAATGATCGCAGACAGAACATGATATATTATATCAAACAATGTTAGTCATAGAAATGGAAATCGTCCTTGTTGACATTCGTAATCGAATTCAATCCCGGCATATAAGTGTGTCAACGGAGATCACATCACACTGGCGACTTTTTTGATGAACGACTGTCGTGAAAGTTCGTATGTAATTGTGTCAGTGAAACAATGTACGCACTCACCCTGCGTCATCATAGATTTTAGAGAGAGAGACAGTGAGAGAATGTTTTACTTTGAAAACGGAAAATGAAAGAAAGAAATCATGAGGCAAATATTACTTTTCACAAAGGAATTTACACAGAAATGTTAATAACAGGGTTTTAAGTTACGAACCATCTAAAATGAAGAGATAGAAAGAAAAGAAATATAAATTACTTTATGTAGTTATTCTCACGAACTTTCCTTCTATTTCGGATTAATATATATATATAATATATATATATATATATATATATATATTATATATATTTGTGTGTGTGTGTGTGTGTGTGTTGTGTGTGTGGTGTATTTTGGGGCAGCATTCTTTCCTTTATGCATGTGAATTAAACAAAAGACACATTCTCCTGTTTTAAACAATTTTATTTGTGATTTTTTCAAGTTTTCTGGCCAACTTTTTAACATTCGGGTGGAATTCGGATTAGTCCACCAAAGTTCGTGTCCGAGTACTTTCAACATCCATTAATATTTTGAAAAACTGGAACTCATCACCCCTGATGATGGCATTTCGAAGTGCCGAAAGTACTCGGGGCATGAACTTTGGTGGACTAATCCACGAATTCCACCCAAATATTAAAAAGTTGGCCAGAAAACTTGAAAAAATCACAAATAAAATTGTTAAACAGGATATGTCTATTTTGTTTAATTCAACATACATGCATATATATATATATATATATATATATATATATATATATATATATATATATATTATATATACGTGTGAGTTTGTGTTTAGAGACGTAGGAAATGGTCGTCGACCCGAGTTCGAACCTGGAAATGGAAATTAACCAAGAGTTTGGCAAACGAGTATATAAAGCAATAGATGAAACATCCAATGTACGTGATCGGGGAAATAATAGGTCGAGGAAAGTCCTATGATTTACACCACCATTTCCGTAGCTAACAAAAGAAGCCATGAATTCTTTAAAATATTTTTTAAAATACGCCCTATCCTTCCAAATATACGAGACTTTTAATAAAAACACAGTTGAATTAAGTTACAGTTTCATGTCTAATGATTCCAACTTAATTATTAAAAAATATACAGGAACTTGAATAAGAACAGCATAATGAATACTCTATATGTAACTGCATCAAAAAGGCAGGATGTCCCATTAAGGGCAAGTGCTAATATGAATGAATTGTATATAAATTTAAATTTTATAGCAACAGAGAAAATACTACTACATCTACTACTACTAATAAAGTGTATTTGGGTTCGACACAAGAAGCTTAAAAAAAGATATGATAACCATAGAAGTAGTTATGCACACGAAAATTACAAACCTAGACCTAGTTTATCAAACTATATGTGAGAAATTAAAAGTAAATATGGAATAGACTCTATATTAGAATAGGAAATTGTAAAAAATACTAAAAATATATGACTAGTGATAGATTCTGCCTCTTTTGTATGAAAGAAAAGGTAGCAATATATCTTATTATAATGGAGATTGTGTGTTTTTCTTTCTGTCTGTAACCGAAACTATATTCCTACTCAAGTCACAATTACCTTAGTTATTTACATCACATTCTCCATGATTTTATTTTTATCTAAATCTCAATTATTCTCCATGATTTTATTTTCATCTAAATCTCAATTATTAATAAAATTGTCTTACATTATTAATACTGTTAACTATGTCTACGTACTGATAACATGCAATTATATTTATATATACAACAAAATAGCGGTTTACAGTGTGAACGGGAGGCTTAATTTGCATATTTAATATTAAAAAATCGAATTTAATAAATATGTGCTTAGTATTATTGATTTCTAACTGTTGGTTTTATTTTAATGAATATAAGCCAAAATCTATTCAATGAATCTTAAATGAAATCCATTAACAAGATACAATAACTGTCATTTTATTCTTTACTTCCTCTTATAACTAAATACTTAAATTAGAAAAAATAACAATGAAAGACGAGAATGATAGAAGAGTAAGTTTCAGTTGTTCCATTTTTTATTATACTCCCTCTGTTTCAAATCTTTTATTATACTCCCTCTGTTTCAAATCTTTTTATCTGTATTCTTATTTAGTTTCATTAGCCTTTCTAATTTAATACAATTTTATTACATTAAAACTTAAATACTTACACACGGAGGGTGCATATATTTGCTAGTTTTTATAATAACCCCAAATGATTAGTAGATCAAATTTCTAAAGTAGTAGATCCTTGTAGGTATAAAAAAAAAACTAGCTTCACAGCCGAAAAAGAGTTTATTTTCATTTGTTCATTTCTTTTTCGTCTAATTGTTAGTTTGTTATTGATCTTCAGTCGGTAAATACGAATCGATTTGTTCGTCCGATTCGTGCTATGAATTGGTTGACAGATTATTTGAACGTTCCCATTTCTAGTATAAACTCCTGAATCAGCGACTAGTTTAAGCAGAAACAATTAACTAATTTTCTCTATTTTTATAAAATAATAAAATTCGAAGGCAATACAATGCGTAAAAAATAAAGACAAAAATTTCTAAAAATACACTCTGATGATGTATTTTCAGAAAATTTCTGAAAATACACTCTGATGATAAAGCTTTGCTTTGAAATCGATTAGACATATAAAACATCTTTTTGTCTTTATTTTTTACGCATTGTATTGCCTTAGAATTTCATTATTTTATAACATACTTAACAATGCTTCAAGCAAATTACCAATTACTTTTTTCTCTATTTTTGGTTTATTGTTAACCCTTGTTCGATGGCGATTATTCATTTTTGAAGAAAATTGTGGAAAGAGAAATTTGGCGTAGAAAGATCAGAAATAAAATAAAAAATTAAAAGGGTATTTATAGAAGCTTTCTTAATCTTCGTTTCTGAGTCAATTGAAAAAAGATTTTTCAAGCGTAAATTTGTCTCAACTCTAATAATATTTCCTTTGCTAGTGATGATAACTGTATTACAGTTTGCATCTTTGGTCGGATAAAGGTTAAAAAATCCTTTTAATCTTTTTGTTTGATTCATAAAGAAAAGAACAATTCATATGAAAAGTTACAGACATTTCGTCGCTCTGTCGGCTGGGGTGTTAGAATACACCGACTGCATCTCTGCAGAGGGGTACGACTCCTCCAATAGGGCCACATTTTGGTCGTGGGTGGCGACCCGTAATTTTTATGGGTGGAACCCTGCTAGACGGTCGGTCGGAGAGGCCCCCTCCAATCAATCGGCTGGCCATGTTAAACCCTAGCACCTATATGATTTTCCCAACCCTATTGCCCTTATGACAATCCCCAACCCTTTTTATCATATGGGTGCTAGAAGGCGGTGACTGAGAGTTTTCATGTCCTGGGAATGACGTTAAACTCTATCTGAAGTTGAGGTTCCAGTTTTGGGGAATGTGGAGCACCCCTTCATCACCATTGCTCCAAGGTCCACTCTGATCCGGAGTGGTAGTACCCGTTAGGTTTCCATCTATGGGTTAATTAGTAAAATGTGTTAACAAAATAAATGAGTATCCAATAAGAATGAATTTATTTCAAAACTTTGTTGGCATTATATGACCTACCGAGGTTGATATGCCGTAAAACCAAACCAAACAAACAACAAACAGAAATTTTGTCAGAATCCACACATAGGGAGTTGGTTAATATTCGTTATCAATGATATCAAGTATCGGGATAACCTATTTTTTTTGGTGACATTTTACGTAATGATATATTATTCTTTCAGTCAATGTGAAACAAGTATGGAAATAGAACTGTGAAAATAATATTTGATTTAAACATATGATTAGGGAAACATAAAGAACGAAAGTATTGATTTTCATTCTGTAATTAGGAATTGATTTGTTTGGCTGGTTGTGGTATGGACACCTAAAATTATTTTACAGATTACTTGGACATTCCCATTTCTATTAAAACTGCTGAACCAGTCGTTGCTTTTGAGCAGTAATAATTATGTAATTTCTCTATTTTTGTTCCTTAGCTCTTATTTTGCAGTAATAGTTTCTCGACGATTAACTCACCGCTTTTGAAGTATTCTATCTTTATGAACGTGTTCCCAAATATAGAACGTGTTAGTTCTTTTTCTCTTTAGCCTGTACTTTTTGTAAAAGTTGTCATTTGTCTTTTTTATTTCTTTCTCTTTTTAAATTCATTATTCTTTATACCTTTGCGTTTTTTTTTTATTCTTCCTTCATGTCTATCCTTCATTCTGATGACAGTTATATTTCCTATATTAAATACATTTCCAAAATGTTTATTTAATACATTAAATTTGAATTATTGTTGTTACGTTTTTAAGGGCCATTGTTTGACCTTAAGGCAGAAGCACTCTCCTATACGGCAGCGAAGCCTGGATCACGTACTTACGTCACGTGAGGAAACTGGACAGCTTTCACCTCTGATGCCTACGCCGCATTCTACGCATCCGCTGGCAGGACAGAAGTGCTGGAACGAGCAAACATAAACAGCATGCCTGCCATCACCTGCGAGAGACGCCAGCGCTGGCTTGGCCATGTCAGGAGGATGAACAAAGAACGCACCCCCAAAGACCTACTGTATGGTGAACTAGTGGAGGGCACCCGACCGCCTGGGAGACCACGCCTACGCTTCAAAGATGTCTGCAAGAGAGACCTGAAGACATGCCGCATCGACATAGACACGTGGGAGGCTTGTGCAGAAGACCGTGCAACCTGGCGCCTCCTCGTCAAACAAGGAACAAAAATAAGTGAAGAAGAGAGGAAAAGAGAGCTAAAAGAAAGGAGAAACAGCAGCACCCGCAACACCTATAGAAAGCATCACCTTTTTTTTTTTTTTGCAGCCATTGCACCAGAGACTGCCATTCGAGGATCGGTCTGTTCAGCCACTCACGGAGCTGTAAAAGAGAGAGAGAGAGAGAGAGAGAGAGAGAGAGAGAGAGAGAGAGAGAGAGAGAGAGAGAGAGAGAGAGAGAGAGAGAGAGAGAGAGAAGAGAACTACGCCATCGTCTAAAATAGACGGAAGGTTGTCAACAACAAGGCAGAAGTGCTTATTCAGTGGAATTGGTTAAATAGTAAAATGTGTTAGCAAAAAAAATATTTTTTTGAATTGAGTATCAAGAAAGAATTAATTTATTTCAAAACTTTGTTGGCATTATATGACCTACCGAGGTTGATATGCGATAAAACAAAACCAAACAGTAGAATTGGATCCTTAATAAAGAGTCCCTCGATAATGAATCATTTGATTACTAAAGTATTCTCAGTTCTTGGTAAAGAGTTCTTCGATAAAGAATCCGTTGGTTACTCTGGTCATCGTCCTTCCTGGGTATTAGTAAAGATCTGGCAATCCTGTATCCGTCCTCAAAGAGTGCATTTGTAATTATGTCCAATGTGGGGGGTTTAAATATTCTATCAGCCACGCAGTATATTTACTGATTGGCTACATGAGTCAATCACGTAACCTTGGCTAGTCTGTAAATCCAGATGGGGAATTAGAGCACATCTTATATGCCAACTATTCCAACATATTTTCAGAGGTAAAACAAGTTGCAATGACTGTCTGTCTGATTTTTTTTAGATGAAGCTTGATAATTTGGATTATTTGGATTTTTCAGGCATAACAGAATAAGAACCGTCTACCCCCGTAGATTGAATAAAGATATTGTTTCGAATTTCCGTGAAGGTTCCCGATTACGACATGGAGGCTCCCGACTTCGACAAGAAGGTTCCCGAGTTCGAGAAGGTTCCTAAATTCGACAAGAACGACGTGAAGAAGACCGGAGGGCACATAGGCCGAAACCTTTTTGTATATAACAATAAATATGAGGAAACTAGTACGAAAAATCCAAATAATACAAGTTGCAATGAATTTCATATTAAAATAATTTCCAATATATTTCTATTATAAAACTACTTTTCAGTTTATTTCTAAAGTAAAAGAATTTGAAAAGTCAGATGATTTATAAGGGAGTTTAACATGTCCCAAATCATTTCGATAGTAAAATAATTTTTCATTCATTTCTAGAAGGAAAAGCTTTTGAATTCACTTTTCTATAAAAAAAAAAAAAAAAGGGTTTAACATTTCTATACTAAAACATTTTGTAAATCTTTTCTCTGTCAAAATAACTTGCAATTAATTCCATATTAAGATAATTGCCAATATATTTTATGATAAAATAATTTTCAGTTCATTTATATAGTAAAATAATTTGCAAATCCTGTAAGTAATAAGATTTGGTAAAATAATTTGCAATGGATTTTCTTCTTCAAAATTCATAATGCATTTCCATAATTACATAAGTTTAAATTCATTTCTGATAAAGTAATTTGGAATTCACTTACATAGATAAATAATTTCTAATGATTTCTATATTTAGTATTATTAGTTACTATATTTACTTTAGTATTTGTGTCACTATATATATTATCATTAGCGCGTGGTGTAATGGTTAAAGTCATGGGAAATGGACTCGTCGCCCCGAGTTCAAATCCAGGACGTGGTAATTGCCTTTCACTTAGCGCTAATACCCTTGGGAAAGGTATGAATCCTACTCTCCTTCCAGCTATGAATAAATAGTAGGGCAGACTGGGATCTTTAACCTTGGTTAGGCAACCGGTCTAGGAGAAGGAAAACTCTGAATTTAAACCTGTTGATTCCGCTTTAGAAATTGACCTTATGTCACATCCTGCTCGTGCGGAGGGGTTGGTAAATCTATATATTATCATTAGACAAGAGGAAAGATTTATATTTGAATAGAAGATCCAGTCATTCATAAGAATAACTAAGGCTGTTCTTTTTAAAGTTTTAATGTAATTATTGTTCTATAAACTCTTTTCTTCTTCTTCTTCTTCTTCTTCTTCTTCATTTCACCTTCTGTTAATTCTTCTTTATAATATTTTACATTGTTTTAATTCCCTTCTTCTTCTTCTTCTTCTTCTTCTTCTTCTTCTTCTTCTTCTTCTTCTTCTTCTTCTTCTTCTTCTTTATCTCTTTCTTTCTTTTTAGTAATTATTTGTTATTTCTTTCTCCTTATTTTCACTCTCAATTAATTATTCTTTCTTTCTTTCTTTCTTTCTTTAAGTTTCAATTAATTATTCTTTCTTTTTCCTTTTCTTCGCTTTCTATTAATAATTCTTTCTCTCTTCACTTTATTTTAATCCTTATTACTTTCTGTCTTTCTTTGTTTCTATTAATTATTCTTTCTTCCTTTCTTTTTTTTCTTCTCCACTTTCGATTAATTATTTATGTGTCTTTCTTTCCTACATTCTTTCTGTCTCTTACTTTCTATTAATCATTCTTTCTTTCTTTTTTTCCTCCACATTTATCTTCTTTATTTAAAAAAAACTTTCCTCTTCCTAATCCTCCTCCTCCTCCTATTTTCCCCCTTTCTTCTCCTCCTACTATTTATTATTGCTTATTCTTGTCCATTTCAGCTGTCGATCAACGCATTCTGTTTCAATCACGTAACGAGAAGTTTTAATAAGGAAGGAGAGACTGGCAATTAAACTAAGGAATTTACATCGATCAAACGCTGGAATGTCATTGTAATCAGGGGGGATAATTATTTCGAGGAACCTGGTTTGAATAAGGAAAAAACAAAACAATGACCGATCTCTATTAAAATTCTGGTTTTATTCTTTTCTACTCAAAACAATAAAAATAAAACTCAAGATCAATAATAATCATTATAAGACAGTTAGAAAAGGATATACTCGACTACGTTAATATTACTGTTTAACGTTAAGATAATAATAATCTTATTATAATGGAGATTGTGTGTTTTTCTGTCTGTAACCGAAACTATATTCCTACTCAAGTCACAATTCTCTTAGTTATTGACATCACATTCTCCATTTTATTTTTTATCTAAACCTCAATTATTAATAAAATTGTCTTACATTATTAATACTGTTAACCATGTCTACATGATATTTACCGCGTACCCCACTTGTACGGGTCAGGCACAAAGTCCCTATTAACGTGGGACCACCCACAAGCCGAAGCTCATGGAGTGGCAGGTGAAAAATTGCGTCGATCCCGTCGGCATTCCCCCTCAAGGGGGGCGCCTCAGGCACTGGGCAATAAACCCAGCCCTGCCCTTTAAATCGAGGGGCAGGTGTTTCCTGGGGGGATGGCCCCCTGGGATCGACGCTATTAACTTGTAAAGATCCAGGGCCGAAGCCACTGGACCCCCGGCGTTGACCAGGTCTACATACTGACAACATGCAATTATATTTATATATACTACAAAAGAGCAGTTTACAGTGTGAACGGGAAGGCTAATTTGCATATTGATATTTAAAATGTGATTTTAATAAATATGTGCTTAGTATTATTGATTTCTAACTGTTTGGTTTTATTTTAATGAATATAAGCAAAAATCTCTTCAATTAATCTTAAAAGAAATCCATTAACAAGAAAAGATAAGGGTCATTTTATTATTTACTTCCTCTTATAACTAAATACTTAAATTAGAAAAAATAACAATGAAAGACGAGAGTGATGGAAGAGTAAGTTTCAGTTGTTCCATTTTTTATTATACTCCCTCTGTTTCAAATCTTTTATTATACTCCCTCTGTTTCAAATTTTTTTATATCTGTATTCTTATTTAGTTTCATTAGCCTTTCTAATTTAATACAATATTTTATTACTTTAAAACTTAAATACTTGCACCCGGAGGGTGCATATATTTGCTAGTAATAATAATAATAATAATAATAATAATAATATATTAACATGAAATGGAGGAAAATGCTATGGGAATACTAGTTTAGTTTCACAATGTTCATTTGTATCCGGGTACATGCCACTACAAATAGCTATTTTCCTTATCTTATACTATATTTGTGGTGTCTGTCTGTCGTATCTAATGGTTATTGTCGTAGTAGATGGAGATTATGAACTGAGTTCAAATCCTGGACATAGCATTTTCTATATCGGTAATAATCTTGGGAAAGGTATAGATCTAACAATTGACACTCCAGTTAAAGGTAAATACAGGGTCTGGCTGGGCTCTTTAAACTTTGTATGGCAACATATGTAGGAGAAGTAAAACTCCGAATTCGAACCTGATAACCTTAACAATTGACCGTGTGCAAGTGCGTGAACTATTATTTTAGATTCATCTTTTACACGTACAGAATTGCATATACATTTGTGAATGTGTGAGACTGTGTGTGTTTGTGGTTGGTAATATAGTTTTAACCAATAAGGATCAGGCATCTAATAATCTATTATATTTACAAGGTGTGTCATAAAAGTGCCAAGTTTGAAGCTCTATTTACCAAGATAGAAATGAACAATGAATGGAATGTGGATTTTTTCAGAATACAAGGTGTCAAAAAGTACAAAAAAATATCAATACTATTTTGACACACCTTGTGTATGTGTATATATATATAACCTGATGTTAGTTAATTTTTTAAATCAATTATTATAATTATATAATATATATATATATATATATATATATGGTTGGTCAATAAGTTCTAAGCCTCAACCAGATACTTCGACTGCTCGGACCTCTTTCATCGATTTTTAGCCACACACACACACACACACACACACATATATATATATATATATATATATATATATATATATATGTGTGTGTGTGTGTGTGTGTATCTGTGTGTGTACTTATATAGATTTTCCTAAATACTTAGTTAAACACACAGAATATATATATATATATATATATATATATATATATATAATATATTATGTGTTGTTGTGTGTGTGTGTGTGTGTGTGTGTAATTTATGTAATATATTATTGACCTAGGTCAATTATAACAGCTCATTTACTCTCTTCGGGAACATGGAATTTCATCAGCATTCGCTTTCGCTCTCTCTCTCTCTCTCTCTCTCTCTCTCTCTTCTCTCTCTCTCTCTCTCTCTATATATATATATATATATATATATATATAATATATATAGAGAGAGAGAGAGAGAGAGAGGGAGTGTGTGTTCCGGATAAATTTGAAATATTTATATTTGGTTATTTTCTCCGTAAGTTGGAGGTACTGAAACACACTACGCATCATTAAAAATCTTACATGATGACAGATAGAATGGATGACTGGAACCCACCTGAATCATGGAAGAGAATAAATTGTTTCATGATGATATGTGCCAGCCATCAAAATAAGGTTGCTGCCCGATGCTCTCTGAACACTGTAAAACAATCAGGCATGAACTGGAGAATTGCAATGGAGACTACGAGGCTGTGGCTAGAAGAGAGCAACATAACAGACAGTCTGATTGCGTTACTGTTGTGATGTTAGTCCCAACAGTAAAAAGAAGTCAAGTCGAGATGGGGTAAAATAAGACAAGTGTATTTACAATTAATGGTACATGTACGACTAGCTTGTCGTTAACGGGAACAGTTCTACCTTTCCACTCGGTGTCTCACTATTTATAGTGAGAACCGGTGCATGTTCTCCACTGTAGGAACGGCCGGTACAACAGTTACTACAACAGAATTCCTCGAATATCTACAGAAAAAGTTGTTAGAGGACCCTCAAATGCCTACATGGAGTTGCTAAACACTGTAGTCAAGCCCTGGATAACAAGGGCAGCCAATGGTAGGCCATATATATGGTAGCAGGATTCGGCCCCCTTCAACACCTCTGGGAGAAGTCAAAAATGGTTGTCGGCGAATTTTTGCGACTACACCAGTCCCAGTGTTTGGGCTCTGAACTCCCCAGATCTTAACCCCATGGATGATTATGTATGTGGAGCTGTTGAGAAAGACACTAATCACCGAGCCAGTACTACAAAGCCCAGTTAATCGACAGAATTAGGGTAGTTTTTGAGACCCTTCCAAGGGAAACATCAGGTTGCTCCAGGTTCCGAAGTTGGATTGAGGCAATGATCGACACTAATGGTGGTTATTTTGAACTAAACTTGTTGACAATAGTGTAATGTCCGTGCCTGTTGAACTTCTTTTCATAAATTTTGTAGTTACCAAGCACTTTTCCTTTTTCTTATAAAACTGTTAAATTTATTCCGAACACCCTATATATATATATATATATATATATATATATATATATATATATATATATATATAAACTTACTCTTTTTTATCTATCACATATGTGGTGTTTCAGAGATGGGAAAACTATTATGTAATAAAATATATATAAATATATATAATATATATAAATATATATATATATATTATATATATATATATATATATTATATATATATATATATATATATATAATTGATATATTTGGTATAACAGCACAGACTATTTTTTTACTCTAAATTCTGTTCCCAATCCTTTGAATTCGGCGAATGGATGATACAATATCCGTCTCCAATTGACTGATGAATATTTATTCTTATTGACGTGGTTAATATATGTATTCATTATTATTAACGAGTTTCTATATATATGGAAATCTGATGTCTTTATTAAGATAAACTGTAAGGCTGCACCACTTGGACTTTAACACAATGCCCCGAGAAAAAGTTAGATGGACACTAGACAAGGAAGTTATGTGCTGTCTAGGAGAATGCTGCAAGCAGCGCTGCACAAAAAGCAGCTGTCGGGTCACTTGCATCATCCAATTCCAGCCGGATATTGTATTATCAATTCGGCGACATCAAAGGATTGAGTACAGTATTTGTAGACATAAAATGTCTGCACTACCCATTTATATATATATATATATATATATATATATATATATATATATATATATATACTAGCAAATATATGCACCCTCCGGGTGCAAGTATTTTAGTTACATTTTATAATAAAATATCATATTAAATTAGAAAGGCTAATGAAACTGAATAAGAATCTAGATAAAAATTTTGAACAGAGGGGGTATGATTGAAAAATAGAACAACTTTGAAACTAACTCTTCCATCATTTTCCGTTACTCCCGTCTTTCATTGGTAAATTTTCCTAATCAAACTGTTTAATTAAAATAGGAAGTAAAGAATAATATTACAGTTATTTCTTCTTGTTAAGGGATTTCTTTTAAGATTTATTGAAGGCATTTTTGCTCATATTCAACAAGATAAAACCAAACAATTAGAAATCAATAATATTAAGTATACATTTATTAAAATCAAATTTTTAATATAAATATGCAAATTAGCCTTCCCATTCACACTGTAAACCTCTATCTTGTTGTATATATAAATACAATTGCATGTTATTAGTATGTAGATATGGTCAACAGTGTAAGTAATGTAAAACAATTTTATCAATAATTGAGGTTTAAATAAAAATAAAATCATGGAGAATATGATGTAAATAACTAAAGGAATTGTGACTTGTATAGTAATATAGATTCGGTTACAGACAGACAAACCCACAATCTCCATTATAATAAGATATATATATATATATATATATATATATATATATATATGAGTAAGAAAAGGTGGAATGAAAACATCACACAATGCTGTTAAAGAAGAAAACAATTTATAATATAAACATAGCTGATACTGATCAATATTTCGATTTTACAAAAATCATCATCAGAGCTCATTCACTCCCGTAGTTGTTTGGGTCGGAGAGGAAAGTCAAATCAGTTTACAAAACAAAAAACCTTAATACTGCAAAAAAGGAACGAAAGACGTTACAATATTCACCAACAACTACGGGAGTGAATGAGCTCTGATGATGATTTTTGTAAAATCGAAATATTCATCAGTATCAGCTATGTTTATATTATAAATTGTTTTCTTCTTTAACAGCATTGTGTGATGTTTTCATTCCACCTTTTCTTACTCATATTGGCGATTCATTTCCTTTCTTTTTTAACTTATATATATATATATATATATATATATATATATATATATATATATATAATATACCAAACTTGTTGGTAAATCCTCGCATTGAGAAAAAAACAGCAAATAGTTTGATTGTAAAAATATACTACCAAACATCAACCAGGAAGAAAAAAAAATTGTAAAAAAGAAAAGACCAAGATAATCGTACCAATAAAAAATAATCTATTAGTACAATATTTTTGTCCAAAGAAAAAAACAATTAATATATGCATATATATATATATATATATATATATATATATATATATATATATATATATACAAACCCGCCAGGAGACTAAAGTAAAAAGTGCTCAATACCTAAGTAGAGCAAATAATAAAGATAAATCTAATGAGTCAGACGAACCTACTAAAAGTTTCGCGTAATGCTCTTCAAGAGTCAGATCTTAGCCCTGAAGAGCATTAAGCGAAACTTTTAGTAGGTTCGTCTGACTCATTAGATTTATCTTTATATATATATATATATATATATATATATATATATATATTATGGTACAGCAGAAATATGTAACACATTTTAATCTGTCAGTTGTGTGGTAATAGGTAACTTAAGCTTGTGCAATGATTGATGCATCTCGTTAATGTCTTCCTGATTTTCAAGATATGATCAGTTATGATACACACTGTGCGTTTCAATTTGAACCGTGTTTCTTTTTGAAGACTGGTGAATTTGTAATTGGTACTTATTACTACAATATTTCTTTCTTTCTTTATTTCTTTCGTATATTTTTTTGTGTGTAACATGTCCTTTTTCTTGTCTTTCTTTCTTTATGATAAACATGAAATGGTCCATTATTTAGCTGAGGTGACGTCACTCATGATTAATAATTCAGTGAATAAGCAACACCAAATAATCAGGATATCCATTTTTGCATTTCTTCTTGGACGATTTGGACGGTCTCACTTTCAACCAGAGGAAACTGCAAGATGATAACAGTCGTACAATTTAAGGAATACAAGTTTATTATTATTATTATTATTTACTCCTTTTGAGTTTTCACATCAGCATTAGGTGATGGTCTTTCACTGGAATCTGAGTGACAGCAAGTCTCCTCAGGTCTCCAGGACTCTTCTGAGTATTCTGGCAGATTGCAGCAGTGCAGTGTTCTGAATGGTTTCAGTCCTTCCTCTGATTTCCAAACTTTCCAAGCCCTTTTCTAATCCTTTTGGGACTGTTCCAAGTGCACCAACTACAATTGGTATCACTTTCACTTTCATGTTCCATAACTTTTTCAGTTCTCTGGCAAGGTCCAGATATTTGTCCATTTTTTCATTTTCCTTTAACTTCACCCTGAGATCTGCTGGCACTGCAAAATCCACCAGTTGACAAGTTCTTTCTTTTTTGTTTATCAACACTAGGTCTGGTCTTCTTGCTGGGATAAGGTGATCCGTTTTTATTTCAAAGTCCCAGAGAATTTTGTGCGTTTCGTTCTCAAGAACAGATTCTGGTTTATGCATATACCATTTTGTTGTATGGCCAAAATTTTATTTTTTACATAATTCCCAGTGGATCACCTTCCCAACCCAGTCGTGTCTAGTTTTGTATTCTCGTTGTGCTAGTTTGCTACATTCGCAGAGTATATGGTTTACAGTCTCATCTCTATTACCGCAAAGTCTACATTTACTATTTTGTTGGGTCTTATCAATTTTCGCTTTGATTATTATTATTATTATTATTATCATTATTATTATTATTATTATTATATATTATTATTATTATCATCATTATTATTATTATTATTATTATTATTATTATTATATTATTATTATCATTATTATTATCATCATTATATATTATATTATTATATTATTATATCATTATTATTATTATTATTATTATTATTATTATTATTATTATATATATCATTATTATTATTATTATTATCATTATTATTATTATTATTATTATTATATTATTATTATTATATTATTATATTATATTATTATCATTATTATTATTATTATTATTTACTCCTTTTGAGTTTTCACATCAGTGTTAGCTGATGGTCTTTCACTGGAGTCTGAGTGACAGCAAGTCTCCTCAGGTCTCCAGGACTCTTCTGAGTATTCTGGCAGATTGCAGCAGTGCAGTGTTCTGAATGGTTTCAATCCTTCCTCTGATATCCAAACTTTCCAAACCCTTTTCTAATGCTTTTGGGACTGTTCCAAGTGCACCAACTACAATTGGTATAACTTTCACTTTCATATTCCATTAACTTTTTCAGTTCTCTGCAAGGTCCAGATATTTGTCAATTTTTTCATTTTCCTTTAACTTCACCCTGTGATCCGCTGGCACTGCAAAATCCACCAGTTGACAAGTTCTTTCTTTTTTGTTAATCAACACTAGGTCTGGTCTTCTTCTTATTATCATTATTATTATCATTATTTTTATTATTATTATTATTATTATTATTATTATTATTATTATTATTATATACTTGAAGATACTAAATAGGTATATATATATTATACCACACAGAGGCCCGTATGACATTATGTTTATCCTTATAAAATTCACACGAGGAGCCGATATCAACTCTTTGGTGACCAGTGAGAATTTCCCGGGAGAAGCTTATTATTCGTTTAGAATTCCTTCCCAGATTCCTTTTCCCTGTCATTTTCATGCGGGCGGATGTTCGCTTATTTGGTCGACTGTTCCTTTTCCCACCATCTTCTCCGTCCATTATTCGAAAGATTTACAAATCGTTTCAGTAAGATATTGTTATTAAACAAAACCATAACACTGTTATGACGGATTTCGTCTGTATTCAACACTTTTTGTTCAAAACATTTGCTATGTTATTCGTTCAGACAAGAACTGACATCGCATTGGAAAAATGAGGTGGTCTATTTTATTGAATGGAAAACGCGTTCTATTTAGCAACGAACACAAGAAACTCCGGCACAAATCATCGATCCAGGATAAAGTATTTACGATTCCGTTTTAGGGATTGGCTGTATCTATGCTTCCACAAGTGAGAAAACTAAACTACACAAGTGAACCAAAATATATTAAACCTAAGGAATCAATATATTAATACTCGTGTTCCTTAATAGTAACACGGTTATCATCTTGAAACACCCTCTGGTTAAAAATGAGACCGTCCAAATCGTCCAAGATGAAATACAAAAATGTAAATCCTGATTATCTGGAGTTGCTTATTCGCCGAATTCTCTTTTTTTATGAGTATAGTCTCCTTTGCTAAATAATGGACCATTCGATTTTTATCATAAGGAAAGAGAGGCAAGAAAAAGGGCATGCTACACAGAAAAATATAACAATAAAAAGTAGTTGAAAGATAAAGAAAGGGAATGAAGGTGCGGAAGCGAGGGCACTAATCTGTTTTAGTCGAACACAATGAAAAGATAAAAAGAAGGAAAGAAAGAAAATAATTGAAAGAGAGTTACATAAAGATTATTATACCTTTTACATATTGAACTATTTCGCAATAGCTTTTCAGTAAACGTATCAAATCATCATACACTGGTATATTCACAGGTTCTGCTAGTAAAATTTAAAGGGGTAGTCCCCGTGGTGTAGTGGCAAACGTGTTGGACTGCAATATCTTTGTAAGCAAGATCGAACTCTAGTCGTTCTATTACCTTTATTTTCGAACTAATAGAAGGGCCACTTTAGTTCAGTAGTTAGAGTCCCCGCCTCGGAATTACAAGGTTCCTAGTTTGATACCACCCCTCACTGACTTAGTCCGTGAGTGGCACAACTGTATCTGTGCGGTAAAGGGGGGATTTGATGGTAGGTGTAGTGCTTCACTTTAGATGACAAAACACTGATCTAGCACAAATCAAAAGGGGATAGATTTCCTTGCTACCAAGCGTATACTAGTAATAGTCTATTTAGCTGCCTTTGCTTGTATCCTATACATCATTAAATAACCCACGAGGGTGCACGTGCTGTTAAACAAACAAATCCAATGAGACCAAAGAAAACTGAAAAAAGTAGAAAGAAAAAACATTCATTTTAAATAATTGTTTATAATGATAATAAAGATCTTTGACAATGCACTTGATCCAATCAGGGTGATAAAAGATTATAAGCTGATTTTCTTTCAATCAAAATACCGCCAAATACTATATCAGGCTACATATTTAATGATCCAGATGCGTATATTTCTAATAGATTTAAAGTAAAAAGTAGAAGAAAACTGCAAACCTCTCCAAAATACCTCGTGAATAGTTGGATTCATACATTTCCCAATAGTATTAGTGAAATGTGAAAGACAAAGAGTCTCATCCAGGATTTGAACACGGGTCTCTGTGTTCGACTATTACGTCGATAACAATTACACAATGAGCACTTTCATAGCACGGCTTTTATAGTTATTTGACCAACATTCCGCCACAAGAAGTATGTGACAGAAATCATCTAAATAAGACAAACTTCAAGCTTCGATGAAATACCAAGTGAAGTATAGAAGACAAAGAAATATAACGATATACGTCTTCGATTATTCAATGCAGTGTATACAAAAACACAATAGAGAAATGGACAAACAGCTGCATCCTCACATTCCCGATGATAGGGGACCACAAAACCTTTAAGAACAGCAGAGGTATAACACTTACTGTCATAGATTACAAATGCCCTGTTGCTCAATCGCACCCGACACGAACAGAAAATTCTCAGGAAAAATCAAAATAGATTTCGGAGAAACCGATTCACAACTTCTCAGATTTTGATTATTATTCAAAAGGAATAAAAGCAACGCGAGTCGAGGCAACACTTTTTAAAGAATTTTCTCCAATACACAGAGGAAATATGCAGCATATATTAATAGCATATGGTCTCCCCAAAGTAATTGTTATCGCTACAATGTTGCTCCAAAAGACACAAAAACAACGATTTGCTCGCCGGATGGTGCCGGATGGTGCCACAGATACCTTTGACTTTGTCACAGGAGCCCTACAGGAAGATGTATTAGCATTATTTCTATTCATTATATACCTAGACTATTTACTACGAATGGTATTAATTCTAATAAAGGAAAAAAGGTTTCACACAAAAAAGTAGGCAAGTAGCCGGTAACATCCCGTCGAAACACATACAGATGCAAACTACGCAGATGATCTAGCACTTCTCGGAAATACACATGTCTAAGCTGAATGATAGTCTAGAGAAGGCAGCAAGAGAAATTGACCTCTACGGAAACTCAGATAAAATGGAGTTCATGAGTTTGAAACAAGATGGATATATCTTTACACTGGATAGCAAGTCTCTGAAATTGGATGGCCAGTTGTCATACCTAGATAGCAGTATCTCGTCTACAGAAAGTTATGTCAATATACCCATGCTATTGACAGATTATCGATCCTATCGAAATCTGATGTATTTGAGTAGATAAACTGTATGACTGAACCACTCGGACTTTAACAAAACGCTCTGTTTGTTGGTAACTTGCATGCTTCGTTTTACAGGATGTCAAAGCCCTTCGAGCTATTTAAAGCCGAATAAACTCATTGTGATATCGGGTTGTTTACAGTACCTGCTGTTGATTAAATGGTCACGCTAATTACTGAAAAGGCTCATCTCTTGCTTAACTTTGGTGATTCAGCCGGAACCAGTGCTTTTAAAACAGAGAAAAGGCTAGATGGGCACTAGACAAGGGAGGTAATTGTTGTCTTGGACAAATACTGGAATCAGCGCTCCACAAAAAGCATCTGTCTGGCCATTTATATCTTCTGACACAGAAAATCCGAGTCAGACATGCTGGATACAGCTGGATAAGTAAGGACGAACTCATAAGTGATGTTATCCTGTAGATACCTACATATGGACACACCAGTATTGGCCGACCAACAAAACCTTACATTAATCAGATTTGTGCGGACACAATTGCATCCGACACGAACACAATAGAGAAATGGACAAACAGCTGCATCCTCACATTCCCGAAGATAGGGGACCACAAAACTTTTAAGAACAGCAGAGGTATAACTCTTACTGTCATAGATTACAAATGCCCTGTTGCTCAATCGCATCCGACACGAACAGAAAATTCTCAGGAAAAATCAAAACAGATTTTGGAGAAACCGATTCCCAACTTCTCAGTTTCTTATTATTATTCAAAGGAATAAAAGCAACGCAAGTCGAGGCAACACTTTTTAAAAAAACGATTTCTCCAATACACAGAGGAGAGATGCAGCAAATACTAGTAGCATACGGTCTCCCCAAATAAACTGTTATCGATACAATGTTGCTCCAAAATACACGAAAACAACAATTCGCTCACCTGATGGTGCCACAGATACCTTTGACTTTGTCACAGGAGCCCTACAGGAAGATGCATTAGCATCATTTCTATTTATGATATACCTAGACTATTTACTACGAATGGTATTAGTTCTAATGAAGGAAAAAAGGTTTCACACTAAAAAGGGCAATGCAGATGGCTTACCCGGTGTGATGACCGATTGAGACGAGTGACGAGAGAGACAGAGACAGAACTATGAGGATTCGTGACCAGCACGTCATGATGATAGACGTATTTCTAGAGTCTTTTGTTTTCTTTGTAAGTTATTTAATGCCAAATTCATCCATCTAGAAGAACAGCAGTGGTACCATTTAATCCATAGCTGTAGAGATGAGTTGATTTAGTTCAGTCGGTAGAGCGTTCGGCGAGAAACCACAAGGTTCCTAGTTTGACACCGGCCCTCGCTAACTCAGCGTATGAGTAGTACAGGTATCTGTGCGGTAAAGTAAGGAGCTGATGGTAGGTTTTGCGCTCCACCTCAGACACAAAAACAATCTCCTTGCCCTAACGCTAGGGAAAAGGGGACACGCTTCGTCGCTGATTGGCTGATACCGACAGTAGGCCGCCCCAAGAACTGTACTTACGTACTTAGTACT
The DNA here is from genome assembly GCA_023376005.1 of Doryteuthis pealeii. Classification (NCBI taxonomy): domain Eukaryota; kingdom Metazoa; phylum Mollusca; class Cephalopoda; order Myopsida; family Loliginidae; genus Doryteuthis; species Doryteuthis pealeii. The sequence continues at coordinate 4,444,248 of CM042144.1, read as the reverse complement.
GAAGTCTACCCAAAGGTCCTGATAGTTTTATAATAACTACTACTTGTGATACTTGGGAAAGCAATAAAAAAATGTTTTCAATCAAAACACTCGTATTTTTCTATTGTTTTTTGTTGTCGTTGTTATTAGTTACATTTTTTTTCTTAATCGAAAGATTCAGCTTAATATATAATAACCTCTTCACAGTACAACAACTACGTTCGTTAAACATGTCTAGTCAATTGATATTTGCGCTAGTGAAAAGGGGATAGACCCCCTCACGGATTGGCTTATACCGACTTTAGGAAGCGCGTGGTCTAATGGTTAAAGTCATAGGAAATGGACTCGTCAACACGAGTTCAAATCCTGGATGTGGTAATTGCATTTCACTTAGCGCTAATACCCTTGTGAAAGGTATGAATCCTAATCTCCCTCCAGCTATGGGTAAATAGTAGGGCAGACTGGGCTCTTTAACCTTGGTTAGGCAACCGGTCTAGGAGAAGGAAAACTCTGAATTCAAACCTGTTAAACTCCGCTTAAGAAATTGACCTTGGTTCAGATCCTACTCGTAAACATGCCAACCGTTGTAATAATTAAAATTATCATACAGTGCTTGATGTTATCGGGGGGGGGGGGATAAAGTGCTTTCGTACAATGTACAACGTACGATGTACATTTCTTCCGATTAACACTATATATAATATATATATATATATATATATATATATATCAATCCTTTTTTTGGGGAAGGGCATGGTGTAATGGTTAAAGTCATGGGTTATGGACTCGTCACCCCGAGTTTAAATCCTGGATGTGGTAATTGCATTTAACTTTGCGCTAATACCCTTGTGAAAGGTATGAATCCTAATCTCCCTCCAGCTATGGATAAATAGTAGGGCAGACTGGGCTCTTTAACCTCAGTTAGGCAACCGGTCTAGGACAAGGAGAACACTGAATTCAAACCTGCTGAACTCCGCTTAAGAAATTGACCTTGTGTCACATCCTGCTCGTGCGGAGGGGTTGGTAAATATATATACCGAGTTTAGGCCACCCTGACAACTTTACCGACGTTTTACTTTATATCTTTCTCAAGTTTTAAATATAACGTAATAGCGGGGACTGGGGTTCGAACTTACTACGGGGTAGCAGTCCAGCACATTAGACAATACGCCACGGCAACTCTATCCTTTTTTGTTTTTGTTTTTGTATTGCTGTTTTTCTAATGTTTTTTCATATTAGAAAAAAAGGTGGGTAAACATTCATTCATTGAGACTATTTCTCATAAAAACAAGCCATTGATTAGATCTGAGAAGTCTCTGATTAAAATGTATAATCTTCTTGTTCCTGTTTTTGGCTAACGTATGTCTGCGTCTGGTTATGTTGCTAATAAATGCTTCAATGAATGTGATGAAACCAGCAGTTTTGAGATTGAAAGGCAAATTCTACTTACCAAAACATCAATATATATATATATATATATAAATATATATATATATATATATATATATATATATATATATATATATATAGTATTTTTAGACACTTTCATATGGGTTATCTCGTCTACTTCGTTAGATTAGTCAAAAACAGACATATATCAGTATATGAACTAAATCTCTCTCTTTCATACACTCACACACGCATACACACACACACCCAAGCATATATATATATATATATATATATATATATATATATATATATATATATGCGTGTGTTTATGTGCGGACTTGTGCTACAAAACCTATAATGTTAGATGTATATCCATTTCTCCTTCTCTATCACACACACACACACACACACACACACAACACACACACACACACACACACACGTGTGTGAGTTTGTATGTGTGTGTGTGTGTGTGTGTGTGTGTATGTGTGTGTGTGTGTTACAGACCCACACGATTTTTCACAGAATTGACACGAATTACCAGTAGACTGCTGAGAGAGGATCTATGCATAATCCGCATGCGAATTTTTGCTGTCATGAGATTTCATATGACTAACAAATCTGGCTTTGGATAAACAGGCCCTACAGAAGAGGTTACAGACATGTCCAAGTATCCGGTACGGAGATCGAGTCTTCCTTCTGAAATACTTCTTTCAATAGGACGTGTTCGATTCTCTGGTTTACAGCTACCGAAGATCACTTTTCTTTCTAAACTGAACAATTTTTCGTAATGTCCTTTAGTTTTCAGAATCGACAAAAATGTACCCGAGGCAGTTTTTGACGACCTCCTTAAAAAGTGTCTTAGGTTTATGGATCGGACATTTCATCATAATCATATCATGCCAGTTGCCAACTGTCCCTATCATTCATTGTCCTATGGAGGTCCTCTGCACAGCATCCAGTATCAGCGCAGAGGTGGTCAATGTATGTCTTTGCTGGAGGGCCCGCACTGTCATGTCCCTGTGCTGTTTTCCATAGGAGGAGGTCGCTTATGAGTTCGTCCTTGCTTCTCCAGCAGTGTCCCGTTTTACCTATATTATTCTGACCGTCTTCTTCAAATGGATGTTATAGCAGAAACCTAACCCCTTTTATTTCAAGGATGCTACAAGGTGACGGCATAAGGTCCACCACCGGTTTATTAATACATATAAATGTATCTACATATTAATACGGGTGTTCCTTAAAAGTACGACCGGTATCATTTTGCAACACCGTCTGGTTAAAAATGTGACCGTCCAAATCGTCCAAGATGGAATGAAATGTAAATCCTGATTATCAGGTTTTACTTATCGTCCGAATTATTATTTTCTTATGGGTGCCGTCACTTCAGCTAAACATATACCGTTCCGTTTTATTATAAAGAAAGAAAGGGTAGAAAGGACATGCTACACAGAAAAATATAAGAAAGAAAGAAGAAAAAAGAAAAAGTAGGAGAAGAGAGAGGAGATGAGCACGCGGGAGCGATAACGCTAATCTACTTCAATCGACCATCTTGAAAAGATGAAAAGAAGGAAATATAAGAAAAAGAGAGTTAAATCAATATTATCATACTTTTTACATATTGAACTATTTGGCCAAAGCTCTTAAGTAAACATATCAGACGTTGTAATAATTAAATTATCATACTGTGGTATATTCACAAAATCCTGATAGTTTCCTCTATTTCATTAATACACAGAAATTAATGAAATTATGTCTTCAAGTTTATCATTACACCATTACACATGATGTCAATGAAAATTATACTAATATATATGACATTCTATCTACAAAAAAAACAATAGTTAGCATTAAATAGCCCACAAGATTTGCTAGGACATTAAACGAAATACCCCCCCACACACAAAAAAGAGAAATTATTGGATTATGCTATAATTTATCTAAAAGAGGGTAACCTAACACCGAATATTCGGTTGGGGAAAGACAAGTCAATTCATGTTCTTATCAACATATCAATACCCATTACATTTACAAAGAAATATACAAGATTTGGCATTAAATAATCCAAAATGTTTGATATGCCAGTAAACGAAATAAATAAGCAACCAACCACGTAAGAACAAAGAACTTAACGGATTGTTTTTTGGGAAATAACTGTTCATATATAATTGATCGTTTTCTAATTAATTTTTTATAAATCTTTCTTCTCTTCTCGAGAAAGGAAATAATTAAATTGTTCAACTCATTGAATCTCTTAAGTGTCATTTACATATATTAAAACAAATATTTCTCACAGCACTCATTAATTAAATTTCTTAAAGAATATTGTTAATTCTATTTTTTTTTTTTAAATCTACAATGAATAAATCTCTTTTCGGTTACACAGATTTATCTTTTATAAGAACACTTACTCTTCCGTTTGAAATCATTCGCAATATTTTTAATTAAGAAAAATAAGTGTAACATAATCAACTGCATTTCCACGCGCTGATAATGTTGGATATTGTACAAACGGAAATAGGAATTTCCGGTTGAATCAAAAAGACAAGGGAATTGGGAAACAAAGGATGTTCCAGACAGAAGTCTGGATCGAACAAAGAGGAATAGTGAGTGAGATCGGAGGCTTACTGCTGACCGGGTCAAACGAACTGTCCGGAAAAACAACAATAGCAGGATGACAAAGGACTTCCTATTGACTGGTGACAAATCTAGGATTGCAGGTCACGCAGTATAGTTCCGGTGTAATTTGAATAGACCAGGGCATGCTGGGTAAAATTGAAAAAGTGACGGTTACACGGAGAATTCAGCAGTTGAGCTTTGGTGGCCACGAACTTCAGTCACTCCCGTCGACTCTCCGAAGAAAAGACTTGTTATAACTACTGTTCATTTCACCACTCATCCAAGCCGGCGCTCACCTCCTTTCATCCACGCCAACCGAGAAAGAAAATAAAGTCCAGCTTTCTTTTGTATACCTGCGTTGGTTTTTAATCCAGTGTACTACACACCAGCGCTGTCAATTGATACAGTATATAACAATAACTTACATGTGTTGCATACCCTTCTTCTTCACTTACTTCTTGTCGTATTTTCTATTCTGGCTGGCTGCTATTCTGATCGTCTTTGGTATTTCTTCTAACATCTTGACTTGGTCTGGTCTAGCGTCTCGGATCTCCCAAGGTCTGGTTTTCTATTGCTATGTTCCCGCTGGCTGGTCGTCCTGGATTCATTTCTTAGTCTTGTTACCAAGACATTCATCAACCACAAGAACATGTTACTTATACAAACTTTCCTTAACTATACATTTCATGTAACTAAATCTCTGACTAACATAGCGGGCGTGAGTTCCAGTTTTAGGCAGGACCTAAAATGGTCGACTTCTCTGCCTGACGTCTAACTGAAAACTGGGAACTCAAAAGGGTCCCACGTGACTTCACATATTTTGGCGGGCTTCTGTAATTTTCCATGGAAGGACCCGGCCATGGTATGAAAAGGGTCATCGCCTTAGAATTACAGGGGATTGACAATAATCTTATGCAACCGCATAGATTATGTAACACATGGCGCATGTAGGACTTGTCGTCTAAACTACGCTAAAAAGAAAAGAAAATTAACATTTCATTTTATGCGATATATTTACCAAAATTACATGAACAAATTTTTGAAAGTATTGGTCTTCCCAGTATAACTTGACCGTAAAACCCCTATTTGAGTCATTTAATGCTGAATCAAGACATTTTGGTTAAAAAAAAGGACTCAAGTTGCTTACAGTATCCGCTGCTGCTTAAATGATCGCCCAAATAAGTATTGAACCGGCCCCGGTGATGCTAGCTGGAACATGTGTGTGTATGTTTGTGAGGGTATAGAATAACCATAAAAATATAAGCAATTGATGAGATCTACAGAATAAAATAAATTAAGGGGAGATGAATAAATAAATAAATAAATAAAAGAAACTGACAAAAAAAGAAGAAAAAAACAAATATTTATTGAAAAATAAACACGATCTATTATGCAAAATAAAAACAAATATATATAACTATATATTTAAACTCTTATTCCTCAATTGCACAACCGTTATCATCTTGCAATAATCTAAAGCTAAATAATGGATTATTCTGTTTTTATTATATAGAAAAAAAGGAAGAAAATGGATATTCTTTAATTAAGAAAATATGTAAAATAATTAGGCATCTTAAGCAATTATCTTAGTAGTTTGTAATTTATGACTTAGGCTTTTGGGTTCGGAAGGGAAAAAAAGAAAAGAAAAAAATATTGAAGAGCTATTTAGCTGGTATGAAAACAATGGTCGAATATATAAGAGACCTATATGGTTGAAATAAAAAGTAACCAGAATAATGTCAAAATTCAAAGGCTGTAATTGTAGAATATATTGGCATTTCAGTCCCGGAAGACTATAATATAGTTCTTGTGCCTCTGAAGTAACAGCGCCTCTTGTGACTGTGAAGTCCAATGTTTGAAAAACATTCTTGTCCACAGATGTGGCATGTGAAGGTTGTCTCTGAAGATGTTGATGTACTGGTACATTTTTGCCGCTGCTTTCTTCTGGACCTCTTAGCTTCATGTTGTTGCGTCAGGGTGACTTCAGACATGAACAGTCCTCTACAGAGAGCCTGTCACCACTGAGTGCGGTCCTGAGCCAAATTTTCCCAGCTGGAAGGGGCAATGCCAAAGCATCTGAGATTATTATCGCAGACATCCTTGAAACGCAGCTGGGGGCCACCAATATGTCTCTTACCAGACGAAATCTCTGCATAGAGGATGTCCATCGGGATTCGTCCATCATCCATCGGAGACGACGCTGTCTCAGTTGAGAAATATGTCATTAATAATCAGCTGATATTCTGGAAATGCTGACGTGCACTAAACCGATTAGAGTTTGATAAATAATTAAACATGTTTAGGATGTTTGGTAGAGGGGTCAGAGAGAGAGAGAGAGAGAGAGAGAGAGAGAGAGAGAGAGAGAGAGAGAGAGAGAGAGACGTGTGACGTCAGCCGACTTAGCCGATAGCTCCATTTCTTTCTTTCTTTCTAATTTGATAGTTGTGCAGGTAAACAACGCCCCCTCTCTCGCTCTCTCTCTCTCTCTCTCTCTCTCTCTCTCTCTCTCTCTTTGCGGTGACAGTACCATTAATGATTTTCAACGGCTCCATTCCTGTTATCAGACGTAAGGTCATTCAGCAAACAGCCTTGAGATCCAAAGCAGCACTTGGGCTTCTCTGTTTGTTACATAATTATTAGATCCCTAATACTTATATAAGGTAGTATAGAAACATAATGGCGATTAGTGCAGCTGATGGCCTTGAGAGTGAGTGACGGCGCTTGACCTCACTCTCACCTTGCCTTCCGGGATAAATCGTGAGAACCGGAAGGCATAGAAGACCCTGTCTTCCGGTTTAAGGATAGTAAATAAGTCTCATCCAGTGAGAAGGTAGGGGCCGAGCTCGTAGGATGTAAGTCTCACCTGCGCAGATGTCTGGTTTGGGGATTTAAAAATAAAGGAAGATCAAAGTAAATCGAAGTCTTGTGTTATTACCTAAAAAACTAACAATGACACAGGGCTTCTGATAAAGAGAAATCCCCAATAGAAGACCAGACCCAAAGTCCCCAAGAAAGTACAGACCTTAGAAGATTCCAGACCAAGTCAAGATAGACGATCAGAATAGCAGCCGGCCAGAATAGAAAATACGACAAGAAGTAAGTGAAGTGAAGAAGGGTATGCAGCATGTTGAGTTTGAGACCATATGAGAAAATGAATGAAAAATAACATCATCATCACTAGTGACCATCCCCAAAACTATGATGTGGACAGCGTATTTGCTTTTCATCAGTATCGATACATCTTGTTCTGTGAGTTTATTTTATCATCTGAGACAAAAACAAAGCTTGATTGTTTGGAAAGCTGGCTTGAGTTTTTTCAAAAGTCTTGTTGAACGGTCTTTCTTGTTCTTTTTGACCTGTGAAAAAATTAGCCTTTTCTCGTCTTGTACAAGGAATAATCGCCTATGTGATTTTCAAACTAAGTGCTCTTCTTTTGAAAATCACATAGGCGAGAAACTTTGTAACCAAGCGCCGTTAACTTCATTTCCATGCTGCACTAACACACACACACACACACACACACACACACACACACACACACACACACACACACACATATATATATATATATATATATATATATATATTATATATATATATATATATATGTCATTGGGTCTCAAAATAACAATAATGTATTTAAAATAAATATAAAAAATATAACAATATTATTCAAAAATATATATGAATAAATATATTTAAAATAAATATAAAAATGTATAAATTTAATAAATATATTTAAAATAAATTTAATAATATATCTAAAATAGATAAAAAATTATAACAATAATATATAAAATATAATAAATTATAATAATGTATTTAAAATAATATAAAACGTATAATAATAATAATAATAATAATAATAATAATAATAATAATAATAATATATATTCATCACTAATACATAATTGTAATATTAATATATATTAATCGTCAAATAATCAGTTCAAACAATAAAACAACAATACTAAAATTTTCTAAAAATAAAAAAACTTTTCATTTTTTTTTAAATCCCCAACCCCCCACACACACACCCAAACTTCCTTCTCTTCTCTTAATATAAAACATAAATATATATATATATATATATATATATATATATATATATATATGTGTGTGTGTGTGTGTGTTGTGTGTGTGTGTGTGTGTGTGGTGTGTGTGTAGTTAGGATCTTTCCATGTGTGGTTTAACCGTATTGATACACTTAAAAACCGTAGTTTGATCTCAATGAGCCTAGTGCCAGTGATTGGACGGACAGAGCTAAATATTCAATAAATGAAGGAAAAAAAACTTTAAATTTGTTTCATTATAATAATCTAATTCATCCGCATTAATGATCTATGATCTTGAAGATGCCACAGTAATGCGGTTGAAATAAAGCAAATTAAACATTTTTCTCTTTATATATATTATATATATATATATAATATATATATATATATATATTATATATATATATATATATATATAAAATGTTGTATATATATATATGAAATGTTATTATTGGTTACAGTTTCTTCTGTAGCATTTGTTAATAAATGATATCTGATAATATCAGTTTTCATTTATAATATTTAACAGAAATGTATTAATATATTTAGACTTTATAATCATATAACATATGATATCTTTTTTATCATTTGTATAGTCTCTATTCTTAATGTCATTGATATGTATAGTATGTATATAAAAAGTTAAATTTTCATTAAATAACTATGTAGGGTTCTACATTGGAAATAGATTACGTAAAAAAAAAAATATTTAATTGTGTTATGTTCTACTAGAATGAATAAAGTCATGGCATGTTTCCCTTGGAAGAAAATTAACATTTTATTTAAAAAAAAACAAAACATTACGGCTGTAGTTATTTAGTTTTAAAATTAATACCTATACATATTTGTTATAGTATTTAAATGTGTGATTGTTACCATTAGTTTCAAGCAGCGTGTTAGCCCCTTATCATCAAGACAACGTGCATGTGAAAGAATATACACATCGATTGTGACCCGGAAAAAAATAATTAAGACCATAAAATACTCATCGCGACTTGTTCACCCCAGGCGAGACCGAATAAAGAGCTTGAGAGGAGTGATATAAAAACAGCCCAAAACATATCTAAATTAATTGATATTTCTTGTATACTCTTTCAGAGGCGCGTTGTCTTGATGATAAGTGACTAAGTCGCTGCATTGAAACCAATGGTAACAATCGCACCTTAAATGCATTGTACTCTATAACAAATACATACAGGACTTACACCCGTAATCGTGCACTTTATTTTCAATTCTCAAATACTACAGAACTACGATATATATATATATTATATATATATATACATATATATATATATATAATATATATAATATACGCAACGCTCTTCTATAAAAGGGATGGAACACTCTATGGTGGTGTTTAATACATACAGATGTGTCTACTAAAACAGTTAAAATCCTCTTCGAATTCTGTGGGTGACGATAACTGACCGGTTAAGCTGTCCGCCTGATGCTGAATCGATCGGGTTTCTATCTCGGCTCTAGGTAGCTCACAACATTTCTAGCCACACTGAAGAGACTTGATAAGTCGAAACATGTGTCTGTGGATGACTGTATATTATATATATATATATATATATATATATATAATATATATATAATTTAACCATCCTATATATATATATATATATATATTATATATATATATATATATATACACAGGATGGTTGAATGAGATTGGAATCTGACAACTTGTATTTAAACTAATTTAGATAACTGTGTTGTAGACAACCTAGATTGTAAAGATAGCGTTGTGTGAGATTTCCTGTGTGAGCGAATGAAATACTTGCTCAGGTGATCGACAATGATGTCAGTCGATGATGTCACTCAATAAAACATGATCGATCTGAAGGCATTTATGCTGTACACTCCGAGTCACATGGAATTGAACAACCAAACTCAACAGTAACGACTTGTTGAGAAGTGCGTACGTGGGGAATTTCCCGTTAACTTTGACTCGAAACTAGAAATACGTTCATACTCGGAAATCCTCAGAGCTTACACAACTGAAAGAAACGGGGCTCATAAAGAAGTTATTGCATGACGTAATCATTTCAAATGATACATGATGTTTTCCTAGATTAATGTTAAGTTTTTAAGGGTCATCCTTGGCCAGTAAAGTATTGGTAAAGAGTACTCCGATAACGAATCCTTTGGTAATCTTCCCAGGTAGAGAATCCTAGGTACCTTCGTCAATGGTTGCAAGTATACTGAGAAAGAATCAGCGCTTAAGTAATGTATCAGCCCCGCAGTATGGCCAGCGATTGGCTAAGGAATAGACCACATGATCTCGCCTAGTCTATAAGTCTATGCGGGGAACTAGAGCACACCTTATATCACAAAAATCCACCCATCCCTATTTGGACATTTGGTGGACTGTTCCATTATCTTTCGCTTCGCGCATTACCAATGAGAGACTTCGGTCATCCAAGCACTAGATCAATTCAGCATATATTGTCGCATTCTTATCAACAAAATGTGGATCCTCGGTTTGGTCGGATGGTGCGTCTATTATGTTATGTACTTGTAGGGTTCTTAAATACCCGTGGAACTTTGTTTCCCAAATTTCATAACTTGATTCTTCACCATTGAAGAAAATTCTAGCGTTTCTAGGCACATAACTAGGCCACGCAGTATGGCCAGCGATTGGCTAAGGAATAGACTACATGATCTCGCCTAGTCTATAAGTCTAGGCGGGGAACTAGAGCACACCTTATATCACAAAAATCCAACAATTAAAATGTTAATATGAGACTAATAACTGAGGGTAGGATGTGGGGCTAAACTTGGTATATATTTACTTACCAACTCATCCGTATGAGCAGGATGTGACAATTTCTAAAGTGGAGTTTAAAAGGTTTAAATTCAAAGTTTCCTTCTCCTAAACTGGTTACCAAGGTCAAAAAGCCAAGTCTGCCCTTTATCCATAGCCGGAGGGAGAGTAGTTAGATGTATTTATTTCCCAGTGGTCATAGCGCTATGTGAAATACAAACAGCTTCAGTCTGGATTTGAACTCGGGTCGACAAGTCCATTTCGTACCACTCTAACCATTACACCACGCACCTCTGTACGTAATTTCATTTTTGTTCATATGAGTAAATCCATACATGGTTAGATATAGTAGTAGTAGTAGTAGTAGTAGTAGTTGTTTGCTTTGGTTTGTTTTACGGCATATCAACCACAGTGGGTCATTTAATGCCGATAAAGTTTTAAAATAAATTAATTCTTAATTGATATTCAATTTTTTATAAACATATTTTACTATTTAATACATAGATGGACCCTAATTCAGTTGTAGAGTAGTAGTAGTAGTAGTAGTAATAGTAGTAGTAGAGATGATTGATTTTAACGGCGTGTCAACCCGCCTGGAGTTATTTTATTAGAGTGATGATAATTTATGAACGTAAATCGAAGCCAAATTATAAAGTGGTTGTATGTATTTACCCAACCCTCTACGACGAGCAGGATATGACGCATTAAATTCCGTTACTAGTGTTTCATGAAGTAAAAGAATTGAGAATCCCTGCTCTAGATAGTTACCTTCTTGGTTGGGCTGATAACTTTTCAGCAGTTCTTGTAGTATTTTCGGTTGAATATAAATATTTCGATTAATATACATACGCGTCTTTAATCGTAACAGACTTGCAACAACGATTCAAGAGAAATTAATCGGATTATGTTGTACTTTAAGAATGCAAACATTTTAAAAGGATGTTTTGATTATCGTCCGAAATTCAAAAAGAAAAAAAAAACAACAGAAAGTGCTAAGGAAGTGATAAAAATACAAAATAGATTGTTATAACTTACAGCAAATAATGACATGACAAACCCTCCCCCCCAAAAAAAAAAACAAACAGAAAAACAGAAAAGGAAACCTAAAAACAAAGGGAAATAAATTGCAAAAGAGAAATAGACGAAATCGTCAAGAAAGGAATTTTAAAATAAATGGCGTCTTTGTGACGGCCAAGGGGGCTTCGCAAAGCGCTATGTTTTTGCAATTGTCGGAATTAATATACATATATCACGGAAAGATTCTGAAAGGCAAGACAAGGAATGAGAATAGTGAGGGTGTAGTGTATAAATGCCTCTCCCCTAAACAATTACTCCGATCTGTCTGCGTCTATAATTGATAGCCTCAAAGGGCATATCAAATAATACAACACAGACATCTACAAAATTAAAATGTGAATGATCTGGGATAAAAGTAGAAATTTCAGAAGAAATTGATATCTAAGCAGACAAACTGCCGAAACTTTACAGCTAGAAGGACAGACACAACAAAACCTACACGTTTTGTTCTGTTTTGTTTTGTTTTACGGCATATCAACCTCAGTGGGGTATTTAATGCCGATAAAGTTTTGAAATAAATCAATTCTTAATGGATAATACAATTTTTTTATAAATACATTTTTCTATTTAACCCATAGATGGGACCCCAATAGGTACTACCACTCCGGGCCAGAGTGGACCAGGGAGCAATGAGGATGAAGGGGTGCTCCACATTCCCCAAACCTCCAAAACTGGAACCTCACCACCAGATAGAGTTTAACGTCATTCCCAAGACATATATACCCTCAGTCACCGCCTTCTAGCATCCATATGATAAAAAGGGGTTGGGGCTTGCCATAAGGGCAATAGGGTTGGGAAAATCATATAGGTGCTAGGGCTTGAGATGACCAGCCGATTGATCGGAGAGGGCCTCTCCGACCGCCCGTCTAGCCCAAGATAAGGCCAAAGTGGAAAATTGCATTTCATGAACTGCTCATCCACCTGGGCTCTATCATTAAGCATCACGGGTCGCCACCCACGGATAACAGGTGGCCCCAGTGGGGGAGTCTTACCCCTCTATAGAGGTGCAGTCGGTGCATTCTAACGCCCCAGCCGACATGGCAAACCTACACGTGATATGTCTATTAGTGCTTTACTTGTATCAATTTGATGTTCCTTTTACAAATTATTCGTATCTTTTGGGTAAATCCCTATTCTTTTTATTTTAGTTTGTACGGATATATATATATATATATAATATATATATATATATATATATATATATATATATATATCCCATTCTCTTTCTTTTCCTTTCTTTCTTATTACATTTTTCTGCGCAGCAAGTTCCTTCTCTTATGTTTCTTTGTTTATAATAAAAAACGGAATGCTCAATTATTTAACTGAGATGACGACACATGTAAGAAATACGAATTCGGTGCATAAGCAACACCAGATAATCTGGATTTACATTTTTTTGAATTTCATGTTGGACGATTTAGTGTAAAGAAAAAAAGATGAGAAAGAAATGAATTAAGATTATTGTACTTTTTTACATTTTGAACTATTTTGCTACAGCAATTAAATAAACATATTAAACGCGGTAATGATTAAATTATCATACGGTGGTATATCCACGGGTCCTACAGGTAGTGAATGATATTGCGGATGTATAAGCATAAATAAATGGTGATTGGTTCTTGCTCACTAAAGTGAAAATAGATTTCAATGGGAAAATGGAAATCATTCCTAATTCCTTATACAAATATGATAATATAAGAACTCACTGTTTTATTCCTGTAATAAAAGTTCATGGTGATATTGATGCTGTTATATTATAAACAGCGAAGAGTTAATATTAGCATTTCATAGTTATCTTCATTATATCTAAATTTGGCCGAGTAACAAATGGCGTTCAGCGGGAAATCTGCCCCCTCAAAATTGCACAGATGCAATAGAATAGTGTAAATTGCTGTATTCTCTAAAAGAATGTTAAGTGTGGTGGGATGTTAAAAATCTGACAATTACATATACTAGCAAGAATATGCGCTCTTGAGGCGTAAGTATTTAAGATTTAATGTAATGAAAAGCATTAAATTTCAAGCCCTAACAAAATCAAAATAGAATGCATCTAAAACGTTTATACTTGGTTTCTATATAAAATCATTCATAACATTGATTTTAATACGCTGCAGAATAAAAATAATAATATTAGAAATAAATAACACCAATCAATTATTGATAAAACCAGCATGCAAATACACCATACCATATGTTATGTAAACTTTTATTTTTTAGCGACATATATCTATTTACCAACCCCTCCGCACGAGCAGGATGCGACACAAGGTCAATTTCTTAAGCGGAGTTTAACAGGTTGGAATTAAGAGTTTTCCTTCTCTTAGACTGGTTACTTAGCCATGGTTAAAGAGTCCAGTCTGACCTGCTATTTACCCATAGCTGGAGGGAGAATTGGATTCATACCTTTCCCAAGGGTATTAGCGCCATGTGAAATTCCAACAGCTTCGTCGAGGAATTGAACTCGCGTTGACGAGTCCATTTCCTACGACTCTAACCATTAGACCACGCGCCTCCATTCTTAGCGATATATAAGATACATTACAGTGTTTTAAACGGACTAATAACATGGGCTAATATGAGGCAACCTGAGATTTTCTAAGAGATATCATTAATAAATAACATTTATTCTCAGTCGGTAGAGTGTTCGGCTAGAAACCACAAGGTTCCTAGTTCGATACCGGTCCTCGCCAGCTCAGCGTATGAGCAGCACAGGGGTCTGTGCGGTAAAGTGAGGAGCTGATGGTAGGTGTGGAGCTACACCTCAGACGCCAAAACAATCTCCTTAGTCTAGCGCTATTGAAAAGGGGATAGACACCCTCGCTGACTGGCTGATACCGACATTAGGCCGCCCCGACGACTTTACTTTACTTACTATATATTAATAATTATGACTATAACTATTAATTGAATACTCATTGATAAACTGAGGGTATTGTGACGTAAGCATTGAGGTAGTTTCACTTACAGACACAGACTATTAATCTCCATTATAATAAGAAATATATGGGCTCGCACACATATATATATGTAGTGAAAGAGAGGGGCAGAGAAAGGGGTGAGAAAGTGACAGTATCCACTCCAAATAAATAAAGTACAAATATTTCATTATTTTTAGATGGTTGTTGTTTTGTTTTATGGTATATCAACCCATTACGGGTCATTTAATGCCGAATCAAGTCATTTTGATTAATAAAGGAGTCAGATTCCTAACATTTACTAACTGTTTAAATGGTCACTATTATTTTTAGTAGAATATTAAACAATATTGATAATTGTTCATTACCAAACTCTAAATTCAAGAGACATTAATTAAAAATATATATTCATATCAATGCAATTTCCTTTTTTGTTTAAAGTTCTTCAATGCCATATATGTTATCAATACATAACGCAATAATTTCCGTTCTGATTTTATGATGTTCAACCAGAAATAATAAAACCTAATATTTATTAGAAATTTAAACATGTATGAAACACTCTCTGACTCTGTCTGTCTGTCTGTTTCTCCCCCGCTCTCTCTCTCTCTCTCTCTCTCTCTCTCTCTATATATATATATATATATATATATATATATATATATATATATATATATATATATATATATATGAAATTTAACATTATGAAAAAACATATGATGTTTGTTATGTAATTGCTGACAGTACTGTTTCGACCAAATCGATAAGTTGGTCTTCATCAAAGAGCGACATAGATGGGAAGAGAAGATATCCGTTAAAAAAAGACTGTTTACAGAAACGAACGCTGGGTTCAACCGCTGAAATTTTTGAAAAATGCATGTTCTGTTTTAAAAATAAAATAAATTTTATTTTTAATTTTTTTAA
Organism: Doryteuthis pealeii; assembly: GCA_023376005.1. Lineage (NCBI taxonomy): Eukaryota > Metazoa > Mollusca > Cephalopoda > Myopsida > Loliginidae > Doryteuthis > Doryteuthis pealeii. The sequence continues at coordinate 4,428,514 of CM042144.1, read as the reverse complement.
AATCAGAAGCATTATAGTTTATAGAAAAACTCAAAAGAGTTTGTTGTAAAAGTTTATATAAAAATGTAAAGTGGGTATCAAAATAGTATAGTATATATTTTTCAGCTGTTAAAAAAAAATATACAAGTCCACATGGTAATTTGAAAAAAGATGTTAGAGTTCCAAAATTTACTTGTGGCGTTGATAAGTCCGTAGTTATAGATGAAAGTCTTCAAGGTGTAAAAGTCCCAGATATAATGTTTTTTCATTTGACAAATATGAAAAATAGATGGAAATTAATCCGACAGTATGAAATTTAACATTATGAAAAAACATATGATGTTTGTTATGTAATTGCTGACAGTACTTTCGATATATATATATATATATATATATATATATATATATATATATGTATATATATATAAACAAGGATCATCCTCCAATAAATAAGGACGATATTTTGAAAAAAAAAACGCTTTTTTCGCATGTTCTTCTACAAATGTAAACTCTGCATGTTTCCAAATTAATTTTTGGCAAATATCTAAAATGTATGAGAAAATATTTGTTTTTAAGTTATTATCAATTTCTTCAGATTAAACAGGTCGGTTCACACACACACATACACACACCCACACCTACATACACACCCCCACATACACACAGATATATATATATATATATATATATATATATATATATATAGAGAGAGAGAGAGAGAGAGAGAGGGATAGATAGATAGATATGTATTTGTACATTTGTTGTAATAGTCTTAAACGATATTCGTTAACGAATAAATATTTATACATATATCTATGCATTAAGATAGCACATGCATATATATATATATATATATATATATATATATATATATGTGTGTATATATTATATATATATATATATAAACTGACTATGTGTGTGTGATGTATATAATATATATATATATATATATATATATATATATGTGTGTGTGCGTGTGTGTGTGTGTGTGTGTGTGTGTGTGTGTGTGTGTGTAAGTTAGTATGTGCATCTTTATGTATGGGGTAATGCGAATGTATGTATCTCCAGTTTAAAACTATAGAGTTATGCACATTTTCATAAGTAAAATACATCACTTCTTTTTCCTCACAAACAAATGTATAGGAGGGAGAGAAAGAGTGAAAGAGTAAGACCACCTCAGCGCGAAATATACAGAGAGGGGAGAGAAAGGCAGTGGAAATGTTTATTGGAGCTGCTGGGATTGCAAGAAAACAACTGTGATTTTTTAGTTGTGTTGAGAGAAAATCAAGAGGCAAGACGTGAAGCCTCGTTGTGTGGGAGAATTCCGTGAACGTTGAAAGAATTTCAACGACCTCGCTAATCGCAGACTAGAAACATTATAGTGTAAAATAAAACTTTTGATATATATATATATATATATCTTATTATATTGGAGATTGTGTGCTTTTCTATCTGTAACCGAAACTATATCACTACTCAAGTTACAATTCCCTTAGTTATTGACATCCAATTCTCAAGGATTTTATTTTTATTTTAACCTATTATTAATAAAAATGTTTTACATTATTAATACTGTTAACCATATCTACATACTAACAACATACAATTCCATTTATATATACAACAAAATAACGGTTTACAGTGTGAAAGGAAAGGCTAATTTGCATATTGATATTAAAAAATCGAATTTAATAAATATGTGCTTAGTATTATTGATTTCTAATTGTTTGGTTTTATTTTAATGAATATAAGCAAAAATCTCAATGAATCTTAAATTAAATCCATTATCAAGAAAAAATAACTGTCATTTTATTCTTTACTTCCTCTTTTAACTAAATACTTAAATTAGAAAAAATAACAATGAAAGACGAGAGATGGAAGAGTAAGTTTCAGTTGTTCTATTTTTCGATTATACCCCCCTCTGTTTCAAATATTTTTATCTGCATTCTTATTTAGTTTCATTAGCCTTTCTAATTTAATATATTTTATTACATTAAAACTTAAATACTTGCACCCGGTGGGTGCATATATTTGCTAGTATATATAAAGGGAAAATTGACTTACCGGTGAATTTAGTCACGATGGTTAGTAAGTGTAGAATTCAGAGGGGTAAGTCAGCGATATAACAAATACAAAGTGCTCAATACTAAGTAGACCAAATTCATTATAATTATCTCTTGTACCCATTTTTATATATATATATATATATATATATATATATATATATATATATATATATATATATATCACGGATCTCTGCCAATTCACGAAGCAAACAAATTTACTTCTGGATTAAATAAAATCGATTTAAAAGTTCCCAATGAAAAGAGCTAAATATACGTTTTTAAAAGCGAATGTTATAAAATATAACATTTTTTTATATTTTATAACATTCGCTTTTAAAATGTGTATATATATATATATATATATATATATATATATATATATATATATATATATATATAGTAAATGAAGAAAAACTCTAACTTGCTTCATTACAATAATTTATTTCAACCGTATTAATACGGCATCTTCAGGTAATCACAAGAACATTACCTGAAGTGCCCTATTAATACGGTTGAAATGAATTATTGTAATGAAGCAAGTTTAGAGATTTTCTTCATTTACTAAATTTCTTGCTCTGTCCTTTTACTCACTGGTATTAGGTACATTGAGCTCTCCTTATGGTCTACCTGCATCAGCTTGGTTAAACCACACATGGAAAGACCCTAACTACAGAAAAAAACTATATATATATATATATATATATATATATATATATATATATATATATATATAGCGCTTTCATATATACTAGAAAGAATATGTGCCCTCCGTTTTAAAAGCGAATGTTATAAAATATATAATTTTAAATATTTTATAACATTCGCTTTTAAAACGTATATATATATATATATATATATATATATATATATATATATATATATATATATATAGCGCTTTCATATATACTAGCAAGAATATGTGCCCTCTGTGTGTAGTTTTTATGTTTTAATGTAATGAAACATATTAAATTAGGACTAACGAAATTAAATAAGAACGAATATAAAAATATTACACTGATTTCAATTATCTTTTAATTAGTTTCTTTATAAAATCCTTCAAAGGATTGGTTTTAATACGTATAAAACGATTATACTTATATTAATTATATTTTGATTGGTTTCTTCATAAAATCATTCATAGGATTGATTTTAATACGTTGCTGAATAAGACAATATCATTAGAGATCAATATCACCAAGTAATTATTTATTAATCACGGTTTTGTTCAAACCAGTATGCAAATTAACCACAGCATATATAATGTAAACCTTTATTTCTTACCGATATATTAGACACATTGCAAGATTTTAAATGCACTAATAACATAAGCTATTTTGGGGCAAATCTAACTTAGAGTTTCAAAGAGACATCGTTAATGAATAAGATTTATTCTAAGAATTAATGATTTTGACTATGACTATGAATTAAATACTCATCGATAAACTTACGAAATTCCTGAAGATACTGACGTAAGTAGTGACATAGTTTCGGCCACATACAAACACCAACTCTCTATATAATAATAATAATAATATATATATATATATATATATATATATATATATATATATATATATATATATATATATATATATCTTATTATAATGGAGATTGTGGTTTTGTCTGTCTGTAACCGAAACTATATTACTATACAAGTCACAATTCCTTTCGTTATTTACATCATATTTTCCATGATTTTATTCTTATTTAAACCTCAATTATTAATAAAATTGTTTTACATTACTTACACTGTTGACCATATCTACATGATATTTTCCACGTACCCCACTTGTACGGGTCAGGCACAAGGCCCCATTTATGTGGGACCACCCACAAGCCGAGACTCATGGGGTGGCGGGTGAAAACTTGTGTCGATCCCGTCGGCATTCCCCCTCAAGGGGGGCGCCTCAGGCGCTGGGCAATAAACCCAGCCCTGCCCCTTTAAATCAAGGGGTCAGGTGTTGCCTGGGGGGATGGTCCCCTGGGATCGACGCTGTTAATTATAGCAATGGTCCAGAGGCCGAGGCCACTGTTGACCAATACTAATAACATGCAATTGTATTTATATATACAACAAAATAGAGGTTTACAGTGTGAATGGGAAGGCTAATTTGCATATTGATCTTAAAAAATTGATTTTAATAAATATATGCTTAGTACTATTGATTTCTAATTGTTTGGTTTTATCTTATTGAATATGAGCAAAAATCTCTTCAATAAATCTTAAAAGAAATCCCTCAACAAGAAGAAATAACTGTAATATTATTCTTTACTTCCTATTTCAACTAAACAGTTTAATTAGGAAAATTTACCAATGAAAGACGGGAGTAACGGAAAATGATGGAAGAGTTAGTTTCAAAGTTGTTCTATTTTTCAATCATACCCCCTCTGTTCAAAATCTTTTTATCTACATTCTTATTCAGTTTTATTAGCCTTTCTAATTTAATATGATATTTTATTATAAAATTTAACTAAAATACTTGCACCCTTGCAATATATTTGCTAGTATATTTAATGGAGATTCGCTTCCGGTTTTTGTCTGTAACAAAAACTACGTCACTGCGTGCGTCACATTATGCAAAATCGCCATAACATAGAATAAATACACTCAAAGTTTGAACATGCAACATTAGACAGTCCTCATTATTTTTTAAACAATATTTAATAAATACATGACTGGTATTATATATCTATATATAGTTAGTTTTATTTTAATACATATTTGAAGTTTACATTTCAAATTGTTTTATTTTTTTAAATCCTTTAATGAATTTGATGATTTTACTTACTTAGGGTATAAACTCGCTGACATTGAATTTTTACTCCCACCCCTCAGGTAATATGTTTCAAAAATCTATTTTTACATCGCCCGGGGTTGTTTTTCATTTTGTACTATTATATTATAATGGAAATAATATAAGTGTCTGTAACGGAAATTATGTTCGCACTGACGTCACGATTTTATTATTTATCAAAGTATATTCTCAACGATTATTAAATAATCATTGTTTAATCTTAATTAGCATCTTATCAACGATTACTATATTAAAGTCTTGCTGAGTTAGATTTGCCCATATCATTGATGCATTTAAATTATGAAAATTAATTATTTGCTGTTACTGATTTATTAATATTATTATGTTGTGCTCAAACATATGAAAAGTAATCTTATACATAAATAATAATTTATATAGAAATCAATTAAAATTAAATTTTATATAGAAAACAATTAAAATAACATTACAATAATTGGAATATTTTTATATTCATTCTTATTTAGTTTCGTTAGTCTTTCTAATCTAATCTAATATTTTATCCCATTAGAACTTAAATACTTGCACGCAGGGGCGCGTAATTTCGCTAACACACACACACACACACACACACACACACACACACACACACACACACACACACACACACACACACACACTCACAAAAATTGTTTTCTAAAAACATAATCCATTTTGCGAAGGGAAAATTGACTTACCGGTGAATTTAGTCACGATGGTTAGTAAGTGTAGAATTCAGAGGGGTAAGTCAGCTTATACAAATACAAGTGCTCAATACTAAGTAGACCAAATTCATTATAATTATCTCTTTACCCATTTTATAATATATATATATATATATATATATATATATATATATATATATATATAATATATCACGGACTTCTTCTTCACGAAGAAACAATTTACTTCTGGATTAAATAAATCGATTTAAAAGTTCCAATGAAAAGAGCTAAATATACGTTTTTAAAAGCGAAGTTTATAAATATAACATTTTTTTATATTTTATAACATTGCTTTAAAATGTGTATATATATATATATATATATATATATAATATATATATATATATATATATATTAGTAAATGAAGAAAAACTCTAAACTTGCTTCATTACAATAATTTATTTCAACCGTATTAATACGGCATCTTCAGGTAATCACAAGAACATTACCTGAAGTGCCCTTATAATACGGTTGAAATGAATTATTGTAATGAAGCAAGTTTAGAGATTTTCTTCATTTACTAAATTTCTTGCTCTGTCCTTTTACTCACTGGTATTAGGTACATTGAGCTCTCCTTATGGTCTACCTGCATCAGCTGGTTAAACCACACATGGAAAGACCCTAACTACAGAAAAAAACTATATATATTATTATATATATATAATATATATATATATATATATATATATAGCGCTTTCATATATACTAGAAAGAATATGTGCCCTCCGTTTTAAAAGCGAATGTTATAAAATATATAATTTTAAATATTTATACCATTCGCTTTTAAACGTATATATATATATATATATATATATATATATATATATATTATATATAATATTATATAGCGCTTTCATATATACTAGCAAGAATATGTGCCCTCTGTGTGTAGTTTTATGTTTTAATGTAATGAAACATATTAAATAGGACTAACGAAAATATATATAATATATATATATCTTATTATATGCGAGATGTGTGTTTTTCTGTCTGTAACCAAAACTATATTTCCCTGCTCAATCACAATTCTCTTAGTTATTGACATCCCATTCTCCAAGAATTTTAATTCTTATCTTAAACCTCAATTATTAATAAAATTGTCTTACATTATTAATACTGTAACAATGTCTACATACTGACAACATGGCCAATTATATTTATATATTACAACAAAAAGCGGTTTACAATGTGAAATGCGGAACTAAATTGCAGTATTAATATTTAAAATCGATTTATAAATAGTGGCTTAGGTATTATTTGATCTCTAACTGTTTGGTTTTATTTTAAAAGAATATAAGCTAAAATCGCTTCAATTGAATCTTTAAATTGAAATTCCATTAACAGATAAATAAACTGTCATTCAATTCTTTACTTCCTCTTTTAACTAAATACTTAAATTAGAAAAAATAACAAGAAAGACGAGAGTGATGAAGACGTAAATTTCATTGTTCCCATTTTTTATTATACTCCTCTGTTCAAATCTTTTAAATACTCCCCTCTAGTTTCATCTTTTATCTGTATTCTATTTTAGTTTCATAGCCTTTCTAATTTAATACAATATTTTATTACATTAAAACTTTAAATACTTGCACCCGGAGGGTGCATATATTGCTAGTATATATAATTTCAAGATTTGTAATTTTCTTTTACTACGTGTATGTTCTAATATTTCCTGATTTGCAGTTGTTATTTCCGTCTATTGTTTTTTTCCCCCATTTTTCAATCACTAGCATGCCACATTTTGTACATACCTGAATTCCATTTCTTATATTCCTGGTTGATATCATTATTATATTATTATTATATAATTATTATTATTATTAGTAGGTTTTCACGCGTCGTGGACGGTAGTTCACTGGAGGATGAGTGACAGCAAGTATTCCCAGGATCCAGACTCTTCTGCAGTATTCAGCCGATCCCAACAGTGCCTGTAGTTTGGATGCGTCTCGATTCTTCCTCTGCAATTATACATTTCATTCCAAATTCTTTTCAGGCTGGGAACCGTTTCAAGGGCACCAATTACAATTTTACGAATCTTCAACCTTCATGCTTCCACAGGTTTCAACAGTTTTCTAGGCCAAGTCCAATTATATTTCTATCTTTTCGCTTTGTTTTATCCTCATCGGTGGTCGGTTGGAACGGACAAATACCGAGAATGACAGTTCTCTTTTTCTTGTCAATCAATACCACGTACGTTATTATTATTATTATTTATTATTATTATTATTATTATTATTATTATTCCTTTTGAGTTTTCACATCAGTTAGCTGATGGTCTTTCACTGGAGTCTGAGTGACAACAAGTCTCCTCAGGTCTCCAGGACTCTTCTGGTATTCTGGCAGAATTGCAGCAGTGCAGTGTTCTGAATAGTTTCAATCCTTCCTCTGAAATCCAAAACTTCCAAACCCTTTTCTAAATCCTTTTGGACTGTTCCAAGTGCACCAACTATAATGTATAACTTTTCACTTTCATTATTCCATAACTGTTTCAGTTCTCTGGCAAGATCCAGATTATTTGTCAATTTTTTCATTTCCTTTAACGTTCACCCTGTGATCCGCTGGCACTGCAAAATCCCCAGTTGACAAGTTCTTTCTTTTTTTTAATCAACACTAGCGTCTGGTCTTCTTGCTGGGATAAGAACTTATATGATTGCTTGCAAATTATTGCGTTAGATAGGAAATATTTGAAACCATAAAACTATTAGCCAAAAAATTAATTATAAGACAGGAATAGTACTTTTAGATCATATAGTCTTGAATAAATCATTTGTATTAGATAAGCTACACTTAATCCATATAATTGTGTATGAGTTATTAGTCATCCAATTCCAACTATCCATTCATATTTGTTAAAAATAATAGCTGAATCCTTACTTTCGCAAGGTATTACTTCGTAGTACTTCGTCCAGTATTTGAACTCGGCTTCTCGTGTCCCATATTCTTACGACGATAACCGTATGCCATGGACTATGTTATTACTCTAGGACCTTCTGGTGGACCTGACGTGTTTTTTGCCCGATTAATGAATAATTTGCTTACGTTAAACTTTCATCAAAAAAGTTGTACGTGTTTATTTTTTAATTGAAGAAAAATATAAAAGGTATTTACACAAAATATCTGTGTATGAATATATAAATTATTCAAACAAAAAATATCGATGATACTTTTTAACAAATGAAAGTTACAAATAGACCAGTGCATGTTATAAAATAGTGAATTTAAATGATTATAAAATGATTTCGCTGAATTTAAGACGTAAAATATATGTTGCCTGGGAACATCTTCGACAGGTATAAACATTTTTATGACATGTCTTGATTTTCAGAATTCATGTTCAATGAATATCTTGTGGGGTTTCTTCCTTGGGTGGTTTGGCAGCTAACAGGAACAGGTAGGCCACGTTGTCGTACAGGGTTATGGCGGATGATACAGAAAAGGAATCACGAACAAGTAATTTCCAGTCATGCTTTTTATTACTCGTTCGCCCAGTATGTGGTGTCCAGTAAGAGAGGGAAAGACTGGTTAACCTATAATAAATTATGATTAAGACTATTATAACGCCCATTCATTCTAACGATCCCACACTTGACGGGACTAGCTGTCAACTCATCTTCGACTCATCGGAGGACGTCGCATCGCTCTGACTTCATTGGGAGGAGGGACATAACTGTTTGCGGTGTTCCTACACTTGTGTAGAAAATTTGAAACTTCCGTCTTTTTTTCTAGTTATTTTAATTACCAGTAGTCATTCGCCATGATTGGCTGACCTAGAACAGGTGCTGGGACCTGACTCACTCAGGAGTTAATATTCAACTGGTCACTAGCGTCCTCCAGCTGATAAAACATTATTTTCTTTCTGTTTACCCCAGAAATTAGATTATCGTTTTCTTTTTCAATCTAAATTTTTCTATAAGCCATTCAATTAGGTTATATTAGTTGATTGGTTCACTGCTTAGTTATTTTTCCAGCGTGTCAACTTTTTTTTGGTCGGGGGGGTATTTAATGCCAAAATCAGTATTTGTAAGCAATTTAATTACATGGTTTTAAGTAATCATTAGGTCGAACTGACATAATAGATCTCCATGAATCTTCCCCCTACCGTTACGGCGAACTGATTTCAAATCCCGACTAAGAAAATGTGTCTCTATTTTGAATCTTTGACTTAAAGTATACAGCCTGTATGACGGGCGGTCGGAGAGGACCCCTCCGATCAATCGGCTGGTGACGTCAAGCCCTAGCACCTATATGATTTTCCCAACCCTATTGCCCTTATGGCAAGCCCCAACCCCTTTTTATCATGGGTAGTAGAAGGCGGTGGCTGCGGGTCTACATGTCCTGGGAATGACGTTAAACTCTATCTGATGGTGAAGTTCCAGTTTTGGAGGTTTGGGGAACGTGGAGCACCCCTTGATCACAATTGCTCCCTGTTCCACTCTGAGCCGGAGTGGTAATACCTGTTAGGGTCCCATCTATGGGTTAAATAGAAAAATGTATTTATAAAAAAATTGTATTATCCATTAAGAATTGATTTATTTCAAAACTTTATCGGCATTAAATGAGCCACTGAGGTTGATATGCCGTAAAACAAAACAAACCAAAACACATTAATTAATATCTACAGTTTTAACTTAAACTTTGTTTTGACATCTAAATTGACAACTTCTTTACACCAAGTTTGTGTTATTGAATTTTACCTGCAGAACCTGTGGATATATCAAAGTAGGATGATTTAATTATAACAATGTTTGATATGTTTACTTATAGATCAGTATGTAAAAAGTATAATAATCTTGATTCATCTCTCTCACTCGTTTTTTCTTTCATTCATTCTTTTCATCTTTTCATCATGAATATATATATAATTATATATATATATATATATATATATATATATATTATAATATATATATCCCATACTATCTTTCTTCTTTTCTTTCTTTTCTTTTTATCATTCTTTTCATTAGTAAAATAGTCAATTAAATCTTCTGCTATTGTTACGTAGCGGCATCGTCACGGGTACCAAATAGATATATTATGTTATATACTTCTTACGTCTTACTCTGGTCTATTCTTCCGGCCGTCTTCTGATCGTCTAGTCTTCCATTTTGGTCTGGTCTTCTATTGGGGGTTCTGTGTCTGGTTCTGTTGGGGACCATTTCTTATCAGAAGCCTTGTGTCATTGTTAGCTTTTAGTAATAACAACAAGACTTCGATTTACAATGATGTTACTTTATTCATGAACCCAGGCCAGACAAATGCGCGCGGAGAGTCACATCTTGCTAGCTTCTAACTCTGCAACTGACTAACTGCAACTAACTACTGCAACTAACTTACTGAGTTGCCCACCTTAAACCGGAAGGGGGCTTTCTATCGGGGTTCCGTTCTCACGATTCTATCCCCAGAAAGCAAGGTGAGAGTGAGGTCAAGCATTGTCACTCACTCTCAAGGCCATCAGCTGTACTGATTGCCATAAGGATTTCTATACTACCTTAAAAAGTAATAGGGATCCAATTAATATGTAACACTATTTTTAATGGTTATTTTTTTCTTTTGTTTCTTTTTTTCCATATTTCTCTGTTGTAGCATGTTATTTTTCTTCCCATTGTTTCTTCATAATAAAAACGGAATGGTCACTTATTTAGCTGAGATGACGACATAGGAATTCTGCGGATAAGCAACACAAGATAATCAGGATTTATATTTTGGCACTTGGACGATTTCGACGGTCCCATTTTTAAACAGGGGGTGTTGCAAAATGATAACGGGCATACTTTCGAGGAACACGAGTATCAATGTTTATAGATCTGATTTACCTAATAAATTCAGAGAAAGTGTAGATTCATCTCCATGAAGCCAGAAGAAAGATAGTTCTGAATTGAAAACTGGTGATTTTCGGACGTGCAATTACCTCCTGAATGTTCCCACTTAAATCGCAGCGTCTTCATTGTGGTGGGGTAATTCTTGCTCTCTCTCTATATTTACCAACTCCGCCGCACAAGCAGGATGTGACATAAGGTCAATTTCTTAAGCGGAGTTTAACAGGTTTGAATTCAGAGTTTTCCTTTTCCTAGACTGGTTACCTAGCCATGGTTAAAGAGCCCAGTCGTCCCTACTATTTACCCATAGCTGGAGGGAGAGTAGAATTCATACCTTTCCCAAGAGTATTAACGCTAAGTGATATGCAATTATCACGTCCAGGATTTGAACTCGGTGCGACGAATCCATTTCCCATTTTATCATACATATGCAATAATTTTAACTGGTATTATCTTTTATTATCATCTTTCCGTTTCGCAATTGATACGTTCACCGCATTTGAACACCAGTTGACATGGTGGTGGTATTTACCAACTCCTGCGCACAAGCAGGATGTGACACAAGGTCAATTTCTTAAGCGGAGTTTAACAGGTGTGAATTCAGAGTTTTCCTTTTCCTAGACTGGTTACCTAAACATGGTTAAAGAGCCCAATCTGCCCTGCTATTTACCCATAGCTGGAGGGAGAATGGGATGCATACCTTTCCCAAGGGTATTAGCGCCATGTGAAATTCCAACAGCTTCGTCCAGGAATTGAACTCGCGTTGACGAGTCCATTTCCTACGACTCTAACCATTAGACCACGCACCTCCATTCCTAGCGATATATAAGATACATTACAGTGTTTTAAACGGACTAATAACATGGGCTAATATGAGGCAAATCAACCTGAGATTTTCTTAGAGATATCATTAATAATGAGGGAGAATTGGATGCATACCTTTCCCAAGGGTATTAGCGCCATGTGAAATGCAAGCAGCTTAGTCCAGGATTTGAACTTGGATCGACGGGTCCATTTCCTACGATTCTAACCATTAGGCTCTAACCATTCTTGCTCTCTATATAGAGCTTACAGAAACATACACCATGAATACCGAAATGTACACTTTTAAACATTTATAAAAGGAAAGCTAATAATGAATTGTAAACGATTTTTTAACGATTCGGTATTTGAAAATGCCTTTTTTTTAAAACCTCCAGGTTTAAATCAGGGGAAGAGGAGTTTGCTTCTGGTAACGTCCGTGGAATTGACTTTTCTTTTATTTCCTTTGTGAATTTTCTTATCAACTTATCTTCAAACTCTTTAACCTTGAAGTATTAACATCTTCCATCAAGATTTGACTCACAGCCTCAGAACTTTTGTTAGCAGTTATTTTATCTAAATTTTCTTCTTGAATCTCCGAAGGGTAATACAAAATTTTTTTTTTTATCTTTCTTTTTTTTGCAGGATATATCCTTTTTCTTTTATTCTTTCATTTTTTTTGTAATTGCTCAATAATTCTCTTCTTCTTCTTCTTCTTCTTCTTCTTCTTCTTCTTCTTCTTCTTCTTCTTCTTCGTCACTTTGTATTTTTTTCATTCTTCCTTTCGTTCAAAAGCATTAAGAAAGTATATAGAACTATACTTTCTTAAAGCTTTTGAATATAAAACCCTCTCTTTTTCGATTTCTTTCAAGTTTCTTCTTCTTTTTCTTTTTCTTTTTTTTTTTGTAAATTCTTTCATGCTTTTAAACTCTCTCAACACATTAAACCTTTTTTCTCTATTCTTTTTCGTTCTGTATACTTGCTCACTACCCTTTTCTTCTTCTTCTTCTTCTTCTTCTTCTTCTTCTCTCTTCTTCTTTGCTTCTTCTTCTTCTTCTTCTTCTTCTTCTTCTTCTTCTTCTTCTTCTATCACTTTATTTCATTCTTCTTCTTCTTCTTCTTCTTCTTCTTCTTCTTCTTCTTCTACACTTTATATTTCCTTTTCATTCTTTCTTTCTTGTTCTCAATACTTGCTCAACTCTTGACAATAATGCCTCCTCTTCTTCATCATTTTTTCTTTCTTTTTTTTCTTCTTTTTATCCCCTTTAAACTCTCTCAACACATTAAACCTCTACATTTTTTCCTTTTTCTGTTTCTTTTCTGTAAACACGCTCAATACTTTCTTCTATCTTCTTCTTCTTCTTCTTCTTCTTCTTCTTCTTCTTCTTCTTCTTCTTCTTCTTCTTTCCGGCTATTTACTTTACACTTGACTCAACTTCACTTTTACCTTTTCTCAATTTTCAAATCCTTTCTTTTCCTCTTCTTTTTTTGATTTCTCATTCCTCAGTCATCTTCTTCGCCTTGGCTTCTTTTTCTCCTTTGTTTATTAATGTCTCTTTTTCTGTACACATGCTTTCAGGAATTCTTTTTTTTCATTATCTTTTTTTTATTTAGAAATTTTCTTCTTCTTCTTCTTCTTCTTCTTTCTTCTTCTTCTCTTCTTTTCTCTTCTTCTCTTCTTCTTCTTCTTCACTTCTTCTTCTTTCTTTTTTTTTCTTCTTCTTCTTCTTCTTCTTCTTCTTCTTTCTTCTTCTTCTTCTTTATAATTCGTTGATATCTCTTTTTCGAACCATACATTCCCATCAGTTTGTTCCTAAATGTCCTTCTTCCTTTCTACCAAATTACTTCTTTTTTACTTCCTAAACTTCCACTTCCTTTTCATTCTCCCTTTTCTTCGCAATGGGGTTTTCTATTTTTAAAAGATAGTTTTCCTTTCCCTTCATTTCCGAAAACCCTACCTCCCACATTTCACTCTTTACCTTTATCAATTACCATGTACATCTTTTTTCTTTTTCTTTACACGTGTACAATTTCTATCCTCGGCCTTCGTTACACACGTGTAAGCAAGGGCGCGATAAAACGCTACCATCCGGGATACTTCTGTTTTCCTATTTTACGAACGGAATTACGCTCACAAATATTAACATATTGCTTATATATATATAATATATATATATTATATATATATGTGTGTGTGTGTGTGTGTGTGTGTGGTGTGTGTGTGTGTGTGTGTTTAATAAAAGAAAGATCGACGCCAATGTTTGCTGCAGGAACTAGATTTATTGTACAAATGCAGAATAGTGCGCAAGAGATAAACTCATTAGAATTGCGGTTTACGTATAAATGACATTAGATTACAGAAACTGCCGAAGTAGGCTGACCCTAGCCCTAACCATAAAACTAACTCTAAACCTAAAACTGACCCTAATCCTAGCGTCTCAAAGGTTTCGGTTATTGCCGTGAAATATAATGTTTTTTTTATTCGCAATCCAATGATATTATCTCTTGCGCGTAATTCTACATTAGTACCAAATTTTGGGGGAAAGAAATATTTTAACTATGAAACCAATACCTATCGTTCAAATTTAGCAGCCCGTAACATTTGCAAATTACAAATAAGTAAGAAAAGCTGCATGTAGCGTCGAAGAACTTTTGAAGATCTTATTCAAATAATGACGTTATTGTTTTTGCTCTCCTATCATTCCGATATGTGTCACGAGAGGAATGACGATCATTTAGAAAATATATAAATATATTTATATTTATTGGTGTAAAATCCAATGACATTATAAGTGATGTAATTCCCTTTACCCAGGCGAAACCGGATATCCATTTCTAGTATCTATAAAGCTTAGATTTTGCCAAAGACCACAAACATGGTATATATAGTTAGTAGTTTGGGTTGTTTTGTTTTACGGCATATCAACCTCAGTGGGTAATATAATGCCGATAAAGTTTTGAAATAAATCAATTCTTAATGGATAATACTATTTTTTTTTATAAATACATTTTTCTATTTAACACATAGATGGGACCCTAACAGGTACTACCACTCCGGCTCAGCGTGAACCAGGGAGCAATGGTGATGAAGGGGTGCTCCATATTCCCCAAACCTCCAAACTGGAACCTCACCATCAGATAGAGTTTAACGTCATTCCCAGGACATGTAGACCCGCAGCCACCGCCTTCTAGCATCCATATGATAAAAAGGATTGGGGCTTGACATAAGGGCAATGGGGTTGGGAAAATCATATAGGTGCTAGGGCTTGACGTGACCAGCCGATTGATCGGAGGAGGCCTCTCCGACCGCCCGTCTAGCCCAAGATAGGGCCAAAGTGGAATATTGCATGTCAAGAAACGGCTCATCCACCTGGGCTCTATCCTTAAGCATCACGGGTCGCCACGCACGGCCAACAGGTGGCCCCATTGGGAGAGTCTTACTCCTCTGCAGAGGTGCAGTCGGTGCATTCTAATGCCCCAGCCGACAGGGTGGCAGAAAAATGATCGCAGACAGAACATGATATATTATATCAAACAATGTTAGTCATAGAAATGGAAATCGTCCTTTGTTGATATTCGTAATCGAATTCAATCCCGGCATATAAGTGTGTCAACGGAGATCACATCACACTGGCGACTTTTTTGATAAATGACTGTCGTGAAAGTTCGTATGTAATTGTGTCAGTGAAACAATGTACGCACTCACCCTGCGTCATCATAGATTTTAGAGAGAGACAGTGAGAGAATGTTTTACTTTGAAAACGAAAATGAAAGAAAGAAATCATGAGGCAAATATTACTTTTCACAAAGGAATTTACACAGAAATGTTAATAACAGGGTTTTAAGTTACGAAACCATCTAAAATGAAGAGATAAGAAAGAAAAGAAATATAATTACTTTATTTAGTTATTCTCACGAACTTTCCTTCTATTTCGGAATATATATATATATATATATATATATATATATATATATATAATATATATATATTTGGGAATAAAAAGGCCTTAAATACCATGGGTATCGTGATTATGGACCATTTCCACTCGAGAGCATGCTCAAGAGCTTCTTCAGATCACTGATATATTTATTCTTCAGATCACTGATATATTTTTATTTATAAATATATCAGTGATCTGAAGAAGCTCTTAGCATGCTCTCGAGTGGAAATGGTCCATAATCACGATACCATGGTATTTAAGGCCTTTTTATTCCCAAATAACTTTGCTCTGTTTACAATAATTAAACATTGAGCTCTCACACGGAACCTGAACTCTACAAACAAACTACGGGTTAGAGAATTAGGACCCACCTAGAATCACCTTGTACCAAGAAACTTGGTACCACACCAAAGTATATATATATATATATATATTGTGTGTGTGTGTGCGCGTGTGTGTGTGAGTGTGTGTGTGTGTGTTTGGCAGCATTCTTTCCTTTATGCATGTTGAATTAAACAAAAAGACACATCTCCTGTTTAACAATTTTATTTGTGATTTTTTCAAGTTTTCTGGCCAACTTTTTAACATTCGGGTGGAATTCGTGGATTAGGCCACCAAAGTTCGTGTCCCAAGTACTTTCAACATCCATTAATATAATTTGAAAAACTGGAACACATCACCCCTGATGATGGCATTTCGAAGTGCCGAAAGTGCAGAAAGTACTCGGGGCATGAACTTTGGTGGACTAATCCACGAATTCCACCCAAATATTAAAATGTTGGCCAGAAAAAATCACAAATAAAATTGTTAAACAGGATATGTCTATTTTGTTTAATTCAACATATATATATATATATATATATATATATATATATATATATATATATATACGTTTGTGTTTAGAGACGTAGGAAATGGATTCGTCGACCCGAGTTCGAATCCTGGAAATGGAAATTAACCAAGAGTTTAAATTGGCAAACGAGTATATAAAGCAATAGATGAAACATCCAATGTACGTGATCGGGGAAATAATAGGTCGAGGAAAGTCCTATGATTTACACCACCATTTCCGTAGCTAACAAAAGAAGCCATGAATTCTTTAAAATATTTTTAAAAAATATACGAGACTTTTAATAAAAACACAGTTAAATTAAGTTACCGTTTCATGTCTAATGATGCCAACTTAATTATTAAAAAAGATACAGGAACTTCAATAAGAACAGCATAATGAATACTCTAGATGTAACTGCATCAAAAAGGCAGGATGTCCCATTAAGGGCAAGTGCCAATATGAATGAATTGTATATAAATTTAAACTTTATAGCAACAGAGAAAATACTACTACTTCTACTACTACTAATAAAGTGTATTTGGGTTCGACACGAGAAGCTTAAAAAAAGATATGATAACCATAGAAGTAGTTACGCACACGAAAATTACAAACGTAGACCTAGTTTATCAAACTATATGTGAAAAATTAAAAGTAAATATGGAATAGACTCTATATTAGAATAGGAAATTGTAAAAAATACTAAAAATATATGACTAGTGATAGATTCTGCCTCTTTTGTATGAAAGAAAAGGTAGCAATATATTTTTATAATAAACCCAAAGAATTAGTAGATCAAATTTCTAAAGTAGTAGATCCTTGTAGGTATGAAAAAAAACTAGCTTCACAGCCGAAAAAGTGTTTATTTTCATTTGTTCATTTTTTTGTGCTAATTTTTAATTTTTTATTGATCTTCAGTCGGTAAATACGAATCGATTGTGTTACATATTAATTGGATCCCTATTACTTTTTAAGGTAGTATAAAAATCCTTATGGCGATCAGTACAGCTGATGGCCTTGAGAGTGAGTGACAGCGTTTGACCTCACTCTCACCTTGCGTTCTGGGGAGAACCGTGAGAAACGGAACCTCGATAGAAAGCCCCTTTCCGGTTTAAGGGGTAGGCAAGTCAGTTGGAGTTAGGACTTAGAAGCGAAGCTAGCAAGATGTGAGCTCACTGCGTGATTGTCTGGTCTGGGGTTCATGAATAAAGTAACATCATTGTAAATCGAAGTCTTATTGTTATTACTAAAAGCTAACAATAGCACAAGGCTTTTGATAAGTAGTGATCCCAACAGAACCAGACACGGAACCCTCAATAGAAGACCAGACAAGACCTTAGAAGATATACCAGATCCGGCCAGAAGACTAGACGATCAGAAGACGGCCAGAAGAGTAGACGACTAGCGTAAGACGTAAGAAGTATATAATATATAGATATTTAGTGCCGTCCAAGAAAAGGCACTACGCAACGGATATATCTATTTGGTAGCGTGACGACGCCGCTACGTTACAATTGGTTCGTCCGATTCGTGCTATGAATTGTTTGACAGATTATTTGAACGTTTCCATTTCTAGTATAAACTGCTGAATCAGCGACTGGTTTAAGCAGAAACAATTAACTAATTTTCTCTATTTTTGTTTTATTGTTAACCCTTGTTCGATGGCGATTATTCATTTTTGAAGAAAATTGTGGAAAGAGAAATTTGGCGTAGAAAGATCAGAAATAAAATAAAAGATTAAAAGGGTATTTATAGAAGCTTTCATAATCTTCGTTTCTGAGTCAATTGAAAAAAGATCAAATATAATTCACAAAATTTTCCAAGGGTAAATTTGTCTCAACTCTAATAATATTTCCTTTGCTAGTGATGATAATTGTATTACAGTTTGCATCTTTGGTCGGATAAAGGTTAAAAAATCCTTTTAATCTTTTTGTTTGATTCATAAAGAAAAGAACAATTCATATGAAAAGTTACAGAAATTTCGCCGCCTTGTCGACTGGGGTGTTATAATACACCGACTGCATCTCTGCAGAGGGGTACGACTCCTCCAATAGGGCCATCTTTTGACCGTGGGTGCCGACCCGTAATTCTTAAGGGTGGGACCCTGCTAGACGGGCGGTCGGAGAGGCCCCCTCCAATCAATCGGCTGGCCATGTTAAACCCTAGCACCTATATGATTGTCACAACACTATTGCTCTTATGACAATCCCCAACCCTTTTTATCATATGGGTGCTAGAAGGCGGTGACTGAGAGTTGTCATGTCCTGGGAATGACGTTAAACTCTATCTGATGTTGAGGTTCCAGTTTTGGGGAATGTGGAGCACCCCTTCATCACCATTGCTCTCAGGTCCACTATGATCCGGAGTGGTAGTACCCGTTAGGTTTCCATCTATGGGTTAAATAGTAAAATGTGTTAACAAAATAAATGAGTATCCAATAAGAATGAATTTATTTCAAAACTTTGTTGGCATTATATGACCTACCGAGGTTGATATGCCGTAAAACCAAACCAAACAAACAAACAAACAAACAGAAATGTTGTCAGAGTCCACACATAGGGAGTTGGTTAATATTCGTTATTCAATGATATCAAGGTATCGGGATAACTTATTTTTTGGTGACATTTACCTAATATTTATTCTTTCAGTCAATGTGAAACAAGTATGGAAATAGAACTGTGTAAAAATAATATTTGATTTAAACATATGATTAGGGAAACATAAAGAACGAAAGTATTGATTTTCATTCTGTAATTAGGAATTGATTTGTTTGGCTGGTTTGTGGTATGGACACCTAAAATTATTTTACAGATTACTTGGACATTCCCATTTCTATTATAAACTGCTGAACCAGTCGTTGCTTTGAGCAGTAATAATTATGTAATTTTCTCTATTTTTGTTTCCTTAGCTCTTATTTTGCAGTAATAGTTCTCGACGATTAACTCACCGCTTTTGAAGTATTCTATCTTTATGAGACGTGTTCCCAAATATAGAACGTGTTAGTTCTTTTTCTCTTTAGCCTGTACTTTTTGTAAAAGTTGTCATTTGTCTTTTTTATTTCTTTCTCTTTTTAAATTCATTATTCTTGATACCTTTGCGTTGTTTTTATTCTTCCTTCATGTCTATCCTTCATTCTGATGACAGTTATATTTCCTATATTAAATACATTTCCAAAATGTTTATTTATTACATTAAATTTGAATTATTGTTGTTACGTTTTTAAGGGCCATTGTTTGACCTTAAGGTAGAAGCACTCTCCTATACAGCATCGAAGCCTGGATCACGTACTTACGTCACGTGAGGAAACTGGACAGCTTTCACCTCAGATGCCTACGCCGCATTCTACGCATCCGCTGGCAGGACAAAGTGCTTACCACAGAAGTGCTGGAACGAGCAAACATAAACAGCATGCCCGCCATCACCTGCGAGAGACGCCTGCGCTGGCTTGGCCATGTCAGGAGGATGAACAAAGACCGCACCCCCAAAGACCTACTGTATGGTGAACTAGTGGAGGGCACCCGACCGCCAGGGAGACCACGCCTACGCTTCAAAGATGTCTGCAAGAGAGACCTGAAGACATGCCGCATCGACATATACAGGTGGGGGGTTTGTGCAGAAGACCGTGCAACCTGGCGCCTCCTCGTCCATCAAGGAACAAAAATAAGTGAAGAAGAGAGGAAAAAAGCTGCCACAGAAAAGAGAGCTAAAAGAAAGGAGAAACAGCAGCACCCGCAACACCTATAGAAAGCATCACCTTTTTTTTTGCAGCCATTGCACCAGAGACTGCCATTCGAGGATCGGTCTGTTTAGCCACTCACGGAGCTGTAAGAGAGAGAGAGAGAGAGAGAGAGAAGAGAGAGAGAGAGAGAGAGAGAGAGAGAGAGAGAAACTACGCCATCGTCTAAAATAGACGGAAGTTTGCCAACAACAAGGCAGAAGCGCTTATTCAGTGGAATTGGTTAAATAGTAAAATGTGTTAGCAAAAAAATCTTTTTTTAAATTAAGTATCAAGAAAGAATTAATTTATTTCAAAACTTTGTTGGCATTATATGACCTACCGAGGTTGATATGCAATAAAACAAAACCAAATAGTAGAATTGGATCCTTAATAAAGAGTCCCTCGATAATGAATCCTTTGATTACTAAAGTATTCTCAGTTCTTGGTAAAGAGTCCTTCGATAAAGAATCCGTTGGTTACTCTGGTAATCGTCCTTCCTGGGTATTAGCAAAGATCTGGCAATCCTGTGTCCGTCCTCAAAGAGTGCATTTGTAATTATGTCCAATGTGGGGGGTTTAAATATTCTATCAGCCACGCAGTATATTTACTGATTGGCTACATGAGTCAATCACGTGACCTTGGCTAGTCTGTAAATCCAGGTGGGGAATTAGAGCACGTCTTATATGCCAAATATTCCAACATATTTTCAGAGGTAAAACAAGTTGCAATGACTGTTTGTCTAATTTTTTTTATATGAAGCTTGATAATTTGGATTATTTGGATTGTTCAGACATAACAGAATAAGAACCGTCTACCCCCGTAGATTGAATAAAGATATTGTTTCGAATTTTCGTGAAGGTTCCCGATTACGACATGGAGGCTCCCGACTTCGACAAGAAGGTTCCCGAGTTCGAGAAGGTTCCTAAATTCGACAAGAACGACGTGAAGAAGACCGGAGGGCACATAGGCCGAAACCTTTTTGTATATAACAATAAATATGAGGAAACTAGTACGAAAAATCCAAATAATACAAGTTGCAATGGATTTCATATTAAAATAATTTCCAATATATTTCTATTATAAAAATACTTTTCAGTTTATTTCTAAAGTAAAATAATTTGAAAAGTCAGATGATTTATAAGAGAGTTTAACATGTCCTAATTCATTTCGATAGTAAAATAAGTTTTCATTCATTTCTAGAAGGAAAAACTTTGGAATTCAATTTCCATAAAAAAAAAGATTTAACATTTCTATACTAAAACATTTCGTAAATCTTTTCTCTGTCAAAATAACTTGCAATTAATTCCATATTAAGATAATTGCCAATATATTTTATGATAAAATAATTTTCAGTTCATTTATATAGTAAAATAATTTGCTAATCCTGCAAGTAATAAGATTTGGTAAAATTTTCTTCTTCAAAATTCATAATGCATTTCCATAGTAACATAAGTTTAAATTCATTTCCGCTTTAGAAATTGACCTTGTGTCACATCCTGCTCGTGCGGAGGGGTTGGTAAATATATATATTATCATTAGACATAAGGAAAGATTTATATTTGAATAGAAGGTCCAGTCAGTCATAAGAATAACTAAGACTGTTCTTTTTAAAGTTTTAATGTAATTATTGTTCTATAAACTCTTCTTCTTCTTCTTCTTCTTCTTCTTCTTCTTCTTCTTCTTCTTCTTCTTCTTCTTCTTCTTCTTCATTTCACCTTCTGTTAATTCTTCTTTATAATATTTTACATTGTTTTAATTCCCTTCTTCTTCTCCTTCTTTATCTCTTTCTTTCTTTTTAGTAATTATTTGTAATTTCTTTCTCCTTATTTCCACTCTCAATTAATTATTCTTTCTTTCTTTCTTTCTTTCTTTCCTTCTTTCTTTCTTTCTTTCTTTAAGTTTCTATTAATTATTCTTTCTTTTTCCTTTTCTTCGCTTTCTATTAATAATTCTTTCTCTCTTCACTTTATTTTAATCCTTATTACTTTCTGTCTTTCTTTGTTTCTATTAATTATTGTTTCTTCCTTTCTTTTTTTTTTCTCCACTTTCGATTAATTATTTATGTGTCTTTCTTTCCAACATTCTTTCTGTCTCTTACTTTCTATTAATCATTCTTTCCTTCTTTTTTCCTCCACATTTATCTTCTTTATTTAAAAAAAACTTTCCTCTTCCTAATCCCCCCTCCTCCTCCTCCACCTCCTCCTCCTCTTTTTCCCCTTTCTTCTCCTCCTACTATTTATTATTGCTTATTCTTGTCCATTTCAGCTGTCGATCAACGCATTCTGTTTCAATCACGTAACGAGAAGTTTTAATAAGGAAGGAGAGACTGGCAATTAAACTAAGGAATTTACATCGATCAAACGCTGGAATGTCATTGTAATCAGGGGGGATAATTATTTCGAGGAACCTGGTTTGAATAAGGAAAAAACAAAACAATGACCGATCTCTATTAAAATTCTGGTTTTATTCTTTTCTACTCAAAACAATAAAACTAAAACTCAAGATCAATAATAATCATTATAAGCCAGTTAGAAAAGGATATACTCTACTACGTTAATATTACTGTTTAACGTTAAAATAATAATAATCTTATTATAATGGAGATTGTGTGTTTTTCTGTCTGTAACCGAAACTATATTCCTACTCAAGTCACAATTCTCTTAGTTATTGACATCACATTCTCCATTTTAATTTTATCTAAACCTCAATTATTAATAAAATTGTCTTACATTATTAATACTGTTAACCATGTCTACATGATATTTACCGCGTACCCCACTTGTACGGGTCAGGCACAAAGTCCCTATTAACGTGGGACCACCCACAAACCGAAGCTCATGGAGTGGCAGGTGAAAAAATTGCGTCGATCCCGTCGGCATTCCCCCTCAAGGGGGGCGCCTCAGGCACTGGGCAATAAACCCAGCCCTGCCCCTTTAAATCGAGGGGGCAGGTGTTGCCTGGGGGGATGGCCCCCTGGGATCGACGCTGTTAATTATAGCAATGGTACAGAGGCCGAAGCCACTGTTGACCATATCTACATGGTATTTACCGCGTACCCCACTTGTACGGGTCAGGCACAAAGTCCCTATTAACGTGGGACCACCCACAAACCGAAGCTCATGGAGTGGCAGGTGAAAAAAATTGCGTCGATCCGTCGGCATTCCTCCTCAAGGGGGGCGCCTCAGGCACTGGGCAATAAACCCAGCCCTGCCCTTTAAATCGAGGGGGCAGGTGTTGCCTGGGGGGGTGGCCCCCTGGGATCGACGCTGTTAATTATATCAATGGTCCAGAGGCCGAAGCCACTGTTGACCATATCTTTTATTTACCGCGTACCCCACATGTACGGGTCAGGCACAAAGTCCCTATTAACGTGGGACCACCCACGGCCGAAGCTCGTGGAGTGGCAGGTGAAAAATTGCGTCGATCCCGTCGGCATTCCCCCTCAAGGGGGGCGCCTCAGGCACTGGGCAATAAACCCAGCCCTGCCCCTTTAAATCGAGGGGGCAGGTGTTGCCTGGGGGGGTGGCCCCCTGGGATCGACGCTGTTAATTATATCAATGGTCCAGAGGCCGAAGCCACTGTTGACCATATCTACATACTAACAACATGCAATTATATTTATATATACTACAAAAGAGCAGTTTACAGTGTGAACGGGAAGGCTAATTTGCATATTGATATTTAAAATGTGATTTTAATAAATATGTGCTTAGTATTATTGATTTCTAACTGTTTGGTTTTATTTTAATGTATATAAACAAAAGCCTCTTCTATTAATCTTAAAAGAAATCCATTAACAAGAAAAGATAAGGGTCATTTTATTATTTACTTCCTCTTTTAACTAAATACTTAAATTGGAAAAAAATAACAAATAAAGACGAGAGTGATGGAAGAGTAAGTTTCAGTTGTTCCATTT
This sequence comes from Doryteuthis pealeii, assembly GCA_023376005.1. Lineage (NCBI taxonomy): Eukaryota > Metazoa > Mollusca > Cephalopoda > Myopsida > Loliginidae > Doryteuthis > Doryteuthis pealeii. Next base: position 4,403,931 of record CM042144.1, on the reverse strand, counting down.
TTTATTATACTCCCTCTGTTTCAAATCTTTTATTATACTCCCTCTGTTTCAAATCTTTTTATCTGTATTCTTATTTAGTTTCATTAGCCTTTCTAATTTAATACAATATTTTATTACTTTAAAACTTAAATACTTGCACCCGGAGGGTGCATATATTTGCTAGTAATAATAATAATAATAATAATAATAATATATTAACATGAAATGGAGGAAAATGCTATGGGAATACTAGTCTAGTTTCACAATGTTCATTTGTATCCGGGTACATGCCACTACAAATAGCTATTTTCCTTATCTTATACTATATTTGTGGTGTCTATCTGTCTGTCGTATCTAATGGTTATTGTCGTAGTAGATGGAGATTATGAACTGAGTTCAAATCCTGGACATAGCATTTTCTATATCGCTAATAATCTTGGGAAAGGTATAGATCTAAAAATTGACACTCCAGTTAAAGGTAAATAGAGGGTCTGGTTGGGCTCTTTAAACTTTGTATGGCAACATATGTAGGAGAAGTAAAACTCCGAATTCGAACCTGATAACCTTAACAATTGACCGTGTGCAAGTGCGTGAACTATTATTTTAGATTCATCTTTTACACGTACAAAATTGCATATACATTTGTGAATGTGTGAGACTGTGTGTGGTGGGTGATATAGTTTTAACCAATAAGGATCAGACATCTAATAATCTATTATATTTACAAGGTGTGTCATAAAAGTGCCAAGTTTGAAGCTCTATTTACCAAGATAGAAATGAACAATGAATGGAATGTTAAATTTTTCAGAATACAAGGTGTCAAAAAGTACAAAAAAATATCAATACTATTTTGACACACCTTGTGTATGTGTGTATATATATAACCTGATGATAGTTAATTTTTTAAATCAATTATATATATATATATATATATATATATATATATATATATATATATATATATATATATATATATATATGGTTGGTCAATAAGTTTTAAGCCTCAACCAGATACTTCGACTGCTCGGACCTCTTTCATCGATTTTTAGCCACACACACACACACACACACACACACACACACATATATATATATATATATATATATATATATATATATATATATATATATATATATATATATATGTTAAATGGAGTTATTTTTGTTTTGAAAATTAATAGAATTTAAACATCTGATACACCCACATTTTAAGAATTAAACTATTTGAAAATAAATCTAATAACATAATGTTCTGTATTTATTTATATATATAAAAAACTTTTTTTAAACGTAAAATTAAAAAAGATTAGAAATATTTTAAGTATAAATTCCTCCTTTATATCTCCATGAAATACCAAATGATATTCCAAAATAAATAGGTTTTAACATGGAACTTTAAAGGTAATATTTTATTAACCTTGAATGATTATGCCGGCTCATTTCCTCTCATCGGGAACTTGAAATTTCGCGAGCATTCGCGACTAATTAGGTATACCAT
>CM042144.1:4349954-4397454 GCA_023376005.1 Doryteuthis pealeii | reverse complement strand
TTTTTGTGTGTAGCATGTCCTTTTTCTTGCCTTTCTTTCTTTATGATAAATATGAAATGGTCCATTATTTAGCTGAGGTGACGTCACTCATGATTAATAATTCAGTGAATAAGCAACACCAAATAATCAGGATATCCATTTTTGCATTTCTTCTTGACGATTTGGACGGTCTCACTTTCAACCAGAGGAAACTGCAAGATGATAACAGTCGTACAATTTAAGGAATACGAGTTTATTATTATTATTATTATTATTATTATTATTATTTACTCCTTTTGATTTTTCACATCAGCATTAGCTGATGGTCTTTCACTGGGGTCTGAGTGACAGCAAGTCTCCTCAGGTCTCCAGGACTCTTCTGAGCATTCTGGCAGATTGCAGCAGTGCAGTGTTCTGAATGGTTTCAGTCCTTCCTCTGATTTCCAAACTTTCCAAGCCTTTTTCTAATCCTTTTGGGACTGTTCCAAGTGCACCAACTACAATTGGTATAACTTTCACTTTCATGTTCCATAACTTTTTCAGTTCTCTGGCAAGGTCCAGATATTTGTCCATTTTTTTTCATTTTCCTTTAACTTCACCCTGTGATCTGCTGGCACTGCAAAATCCACCAGTTGACAAGTTCTTTCTTTTTTGTTTATCAACACTAGGTCTGGTCTTCTTGCTGGGATAAGGTGATCCGTTTTTATTTCAAAGTCCCAGAGAATTTTGTGCGTTTCGTTCTCAAGAACAGATTCTGGTTTATACATATACCATTTTGTTGTATGGTCAAAATTTTATTTTTTGCATAATTCCCAGTGGATCACCTTCCCAACCCAGTCGTGTCTAGTTTTGTATTCTCGTTGTGCTAGTTTGCTACGTTCGCAGAGTATATGGTTTACAGTCTCATCTCTATTACCGCAAAGTCTACATTTACTATTTTGTTGGGTCTTATCAATTTTCGCTTTGATGTAGTTTGTCCTTATGGCATTATTTTGTGCAGCAATTATAAGTGATTCTGTTTCTCTTTTGAGGTTTCCCTTTCTTAACCATGTCCAAGTCTTTTGATGTGCAACCTCATCTATTTGTCGTTTGAAGCGTCCATATAATTGTTTTTCTTCCCAGTTTTGTTTTCTAGTCTTTGTCGTTCTTCTGTTTGTCCATCTGCCGTTTCTACTATTGTTGGTCGCCATAAGTAATTTGTCTTTGCTCTTCCTTGTGTAATCTTCAAGTTGTTGGATTGTGGTTTCTACGCATTCCTCTATGTTGGCAAGACCTCTTCCCCCTTCCTTTCTTGACACATACAATCTATCTCTATCATCTCTAGGGTGGAGAGCCTTGTGCATGGTCATTAATTTTCTCGTCCTTTGGTATTATCATTATTATTATTATTATTCATTATTATTATATTATTATTATTATTATTATTATTATTATTATTATTATCATTATTATTATTATTATTATTATTATTATTATTATATACTTGAAGATACTAAATAGGTATAATATATTATACCACACAGAGGCCCGTATGACATTATGTTTATCCTTATAAAATTCACACGAGGAGCCGATATCAACTCTTGGGTGACCAGTGAGATATTTCCCGGGAGAAGCTTATTATTCGTTTAGAATTCCTTCCCAGATTCCTTTTCCCTGTCATTTTCATGCGGGCGGATGTTCGCTTATTTGGTCGACTGTTCCTTTTCCCACCATCTTCTCCGTCCATTATTCGAAAGATTTACAAATCGTTTCAGTAAGATATTGTTATTAAACAAAACCATAACACTGTTACGACGGATTTCGTCTGTATTCAACACTTTTTGTTCAAAACATTTGCTATGTTATTCGTTCAGACAAGAACTGACATCGCATTGGAAAATGAGGTGGTCTATTTTATTGAATGGAAAACGCGTTCTATTTAGCAACGAACACAAGAAACTCCGGCACAAATCATCGATCCAGGATAAAGTATTTACGATTCCGTTTTAGGGATTGGCTGTATCTATGCTTCCACAAGTGAGAAAACTAAACTACACAAGTGAACCAAAATATATTAAACCTAAGGAATCAATATATTAATACTCGTGTTCCCTAATATTAACACGGTTATCATCTTGAAACACACTCTGGTTAAAGATGAGACCGTCCAAATCGTCCAAGATGAAATACAAAAATGTAAATCTGATTATCTGGAGTTTCTTATTCGGCAAATTCTTTTTTTCTTATGAGTATAGTCACCTTTGCTAAAAAATGGACCATTAAATTGTTATTATAAGGAAAGAGAGGCGAGAAAAAGGGCATGCTACACAGAAAAATATAACAATAAAGAGTAGTTGAAAGATAAAGAGAGGGAATGAAGGTGCGGAAGCGAGGGCACTAATCTGTTTTAATCGAACATAATGAAAAGATAAAAAGAAGGAAAGAAAGAAAATAATTGAAAGATAGTTACATCAAGATTATTATACCTTTTACATATTGAACTATTTCGCAATAGCTTTTCAGTAAACGTATCAAATCATCATACACTGGTATATTCACAGGTCCTGCTAGTAAAATTTAAAGGGGTAGTCCCCGTAGTGTAGTGGCAAACGTGTTGGACTGCAATATCTTTGTAAGCAAGATCGAACTCTAGTCGTTCTATTACCTTTATTTTCGAACTAATAGAAGGGCCACTTTAGCTCAGTAGTTAGAGTCCCCGCCTCGGAATTACAAGGTTCTTAGTTTGATACCACCACTCACTGACTTAGTCCGTGAGTGGCACAACTGTATCTGTGCGGTAAAGGGGGAATTTGATGGTTGGTGTAGTGCTTCACTTTAGATGACAAAACACTGATCTAGCACAAATCAAAAGAGGATAGACTTCCTTTCTGTCCGCTTGATACTAGTAATAGGCCATTTAGCTGCCTTTGCTTGTATCATATACATCATTAAATAACCCACGAGAGTTCATGTGCCATTAAACAAACAAATCCAATGAGACCAAAGCAAACTAAAAAATTAAAAAAAATGAAAGAAAAAACATTCATTTTAGATAATTGTTTATAATGATAATAAAGATCTTTGACAATGCACTTGATCCAATCAGGATGATAAAAGATTATACGCTGATTTTTCTTTCAATCAAAATACCGCCAAATACTATATCAGGCTACATATTTAATGATCCAGATGCGTATATTTCTAATAGATTTAAAGTAAAAAGCAGAAGAAAACTGCAAACCTCTCCAAAATACCTTGTGAATAGTTGGATTCATACATTTCCCAAGAGTATTAGTGAAATGTGAAAGACAAAGAGTCTCATCCAGGATTTGAACTCGGGTCTCGAGTATTACGTCGATAACAATTACACAATGAGCACTTTCATAGCACGGCTTTTATAGCTATTTGACCAACATTCCGCCACAAGAAGGATGTGACACAAATCATCTAAATAAGACAAACCTCAAGCTTCGATGAAATACCAAGTGAAGTATAGAAGACAAAGAAATATAACGATATACGTCTTCGATTATTCAATGCAGTGTATACAAAAACACAATAGAGAAATGGACAAACAGCTGCATCCTCACATTCCCGATGATAGGGGACCACAAAACCTTTAAGAACAGCAGAGGTATAACTCTTACTGTCATAGATTACAAAAGCCCTGTTGCTCAATCGCACCCGACACGAACAGAAAATTCTCAGGAAAAATCAAAATAGATTTCGGAGAAACCGATTCACAATTTCTCAGATTTTGATTATTATTCAAAAGGAATAAAAGCAACGCGAGTCGAGGCAACACTTTTTTAAAAATGTCCAATACACAGAGGAAATATGCAGCATATATTAATAGCATATGGTCTCCCCAAAGTAATTGTTATCGCTACAATGTTGCTCCAAAAGACACAAAAACAACGATTGGCTCGCCGGATGGTGCCGGATGGTGCCACAGATACCTTTGACTTTGTCACAGGAGCCCTACAGGAAGATGCATTAGCATTATTTCTATTCATTATATACCTAGACTATTTACTACGAATGGTATTAATTCTAATAAAGGAAAAAAGGTTTCACACAAAAAAGTAGGCAAGCGTATGAGTAGTACATGTATCTGTGCGGTAAAGTAAGGAGCTGATGGTAGGTGTTGCGCTCCACCTCAGACGCAAAAACAATCTCCTTGCCCTAGCGCTAGGGAAAAGGGAATACGCTTCGTCGCTGATTGGCTGATACCGACAGTAGACCGCCCCAACACCTGTACTTACGTACTTAGTACTGAAGTCTACCCAAAGGTCCTGATAGTTTTATAATAACTACTACTTGTGATATTTGGGAAAGCAATAAAAAATGTTTTCAATCAAAACACTCGTATTTTTCTATTGTTTTTTGTTGTCGTTGTTATTAGTTACATCTTTTTTTTTCTTAATCGAAAGATTCAGCTAAATATATAATAACCTCTTCACAGTACAACAACTACGTTCGTTAAACATGTCTAGTCAATTGATATTTGCGTTAGTGAAAAGGGGATAGACTCCCTCACGGATTGGCTTATACCGACTTTAGGAAGCGCGTGGTGTAATGGTTAAAGTCATAGGAAATGGACTCGTCGCCCCGAGTTCAAATCCTGGATGTGGTAATTGCATTTCACTTAGCGCTAATACCCTTGTGAAAGGTATGAATCCTACTCTCACTCCAGCTATGTGTAAATAGTAGGGCAGACTGGGCTCTTTATCCTTGTTTAGGCAACCGGTCTAGGAGAAGGAAAACTCTGAATTCAAACCTGTTAAACTCCGCTTAAGAAATTGACCTTGTGTCACATCCTGCTCGTGCGGAGGGGTTGGTAAATATATATATATACCGACTTTAGGCCACCCTGACAACTTTACCGACGTTTTACTTTATATCTTTCTCAAGTTTTAAATATAACGTAATAGCGTGACTGGGGTTCGAACTTACTACGGGGTAGCAGTCCAGCACATTAGACAATACGCCACGGCAACTCTATCCTTTTTTGTTTTTGTTTTTGTATTGCTGTTTTTCTAATGTTTTTTCATATTAGAAAAAAAAGGTGGGTAAACATTCATTCATTGAGACTATTTCTCATAAAAACAAGCCATTGATTAGATCTGAGAAGTCTCTGATTAAAATGTATAATCTTCTTGTTCCTGTTTTTGGCTGACGTATGACTGCGCCTGGTTATGTGGCTAATAAATGCTTCAATGAATGTGATGAAACCAGCAGTTTTGAGATTGAAAGGCAAATTCTACTTTGCCAAAACATCAATATATATAATATATATATATATATATATATATAATATATTATATATATATATAATATATAGTATTTTTAGACACTTTCATATGGGTTATCTCGTCTACTTCGTTAGATTAGTCAAAACAGACATATATCAGTATATGAACAAAATCTCTCTCTTTCATACACTCACACACGCATACACACACACACAAGCATATATATATATATATATATATATATATATATATACATGCGTGTGTTTATCTGCGGACTTGTGCTACACAAGCAAAACCTATAATGTTAGATGTATATCCATTTCTCCTTCTCTCTATCACACACACACACACACACACACACACACACGTGTGTGTGAATTTGTCTCTGTGTGTGTGTGTGTGTGTGTGTGTGTGTGTTACAGACCCACACAATTTTTCACAGAATTGACACGAATTACTAGTAGACTGCTGAGAGAGGATCGGTGCATAATCCGCATGCGAATTTTTGCTGTCATGAGTTTTCATATGACTAAACAAATCTGGCTTTGGATAAACAGGCCCTACAGAAGATATTACAGACATGTCCAAGTATCCGGTACGGAGGTCGAGTCTTCCTTCTGAAATACTTCTTTCAATAGGACGTGTTCTATTCTCTGGTTTACAGCTACCGAAGATCACTTTTCTTTCTAAACTGAACAATTTTTCGTAATGTCCTTTAGTTTTCAGAATCGACAAAAATGTACCCGAGGCAGTTTTTGACGACCTCCTTAAAAAGGTCTTAGTTTATGGATCGGACATTTCATCATAATCATATCATGCTAGTGGCCAACTGTCCCTATCATTCATTGTCCTATGGAGGTCCTCTGCACAGTATCCAGTATCAGCGCAGAGCTGGTCAATGTATGTCTTTGCTGGAGGGCCCGCACTGTCATGTCCCTGTGCTGTTTTCCACAGGAGGAGGTCGCTTATGAGTTCGTCCTTGCTTCTCCAGCAGTGTCCCGTTTTACCTATATAATTTCGACCGTCTTCTTCAAATGGATGTTATAGCAGAAACCTAATTCCTTTTATTTCAAGGATGCTACAAGCTGACGGCATAAGGTCCACCACCGGTTTATTAATACATATAAATGTATCTACATATTAATACGGGTTCCTTAAAAGTACGACCGGTATCATTTTGCAACACCGTCTGGTTAAAAATGTGACCGTCCAAATCGTCCAAGATAGAATGAAATGTAAATCCTGATTATCAGGTTTTACTTATCGTCCGAATTATTATTTCTTATGGGTGCCGTCCCTTCAGCTAAACAATATACCGTTCCGTTTTATTATAAAGAAAGAAAGGGTAGAAAAGGACATGCTACACAGAAAAATATAAGAAAGAAGAAAGAAAGAAAGAGTAGGAGCAGAGAGAAGATGAGCACGCGGGAGCGATAACGCTAATCTACTTCAATCGACCATCTTAAAAAGATGAAAAGAAGAAATATAAGAAAAAGAGAGTTAAATCAATATTATCATACTTTTTACATATTGAACTATTTGGCCAAAGCTCTTATAAACATACCAGACGTTGTAATAATTAAAGTATCATACTGTGGTATATTCAGAAAATCCTGATAGTTTCCTCTATTTCATTAATACACTGAAATTAATGAAATTAATGAATTAATCAAGTTTATCATTACACCATTACACATGATGTCAATGAAAATCATTTTTACCATTATACTAATATATATGACATTCTATTTACAAAAAAAAAACAATAGTTAGCATTAAATAGCCACAAGATTTGCTAGGCCATTAAACAAAATACCCCCACACACACACAAAAAAAGAGAAATTATTGGATTATGCTATAATTTATCTAAAAGAGGTAACCTAACACCGAATATTCGTTTGGGGAAAGACAAGTCAATTCATTTTCTTATTCAACATATCAATACCCATACATCCAGAAAATATACAATTGGTGCAATACAATATTCGGTTTAAGTTAACCCTCTTTTAGATAAATATAGCATAATCCAATAATTTCTCTTTTTTTGTGTGTGTGTGGGGGTATTTGTTTAATGGGGCCTAGCAAATCTTTGGGCTATTTAAGCTAACTATTGTTTTTTTTTGTAAATAGAATGTCATATATATTAGTATAATGGTAAAAATGAATTTCATTGACACATGTGTAATGGGTAATGATAAACTTGATTAATCATTTAATTTCATTAATTTCAGTGTATTAATGAAATAGAGGAAACTATCAGGATTTTCTGAATATACCACAGTATGATACTTTAATTATTACAACGTTGGTATGTTTATTAAGAGCTTTGCCAAATAGTTCAATATGTAAAAAGTATGATAATATTGATTTAACTTCTCTTTTCTATATTTCCTTCTTTCATCTTTTTAAGATGGTCGATTGAAGTAGATTAGCGTATCGCCTCCCGCGTGCTCATCTCCTCTCTCTGCTCCTACTCTTTTTCTTTCTTTCTTTCTTTCTTATATTTTCTGTGTAGCATGTCCTTTCTACCCTTTCCTTTATAATAAAAACGGAACGGTATATTTTTAGCTGAAGGGACGGCCACCCATAAGAAATAATAATTCGACGATAAGTAAACCTGATAATCAGGAATTTACATTTCATTCTATCTTGGACGATTTGGACGTTCACATTTTTAACCAGACGGTGTTGCAAAATGATACCGGTCGTACTTTAAGAACACCCGTATAATATGTAGATACATTTATATGTATAATAAACCGGTGGGGCCTTATGCCTCAGCTTGTAGCATCCTTGAAATAAAAGAATTAGGTTTCTGCTATAACATCCATTTGAAGAAGACGGTCGAAATTATATAGGTAAAACGGACACTGCTGGAGAGCAAGGACGAACTCATAAGCGACCTCCTCCTGTGGAAAACAGCACAGGGACATGACAGTGCGGGCCCTCAGCAAAGACATACATGACCAGCTCTGCGCTGATACTGGATACTGTGCAGAGGACCTCCATAGGACAATGAATGATAGGGACAGTTGGCCACTAGCATGATATGATTATGATGAAATGTCGATCCATAAACCCTAAGACACTTTTAAGGAGGTCGTCAAAAACTGCCTCGGTTACATTTTTTGTCGATTCTGAAAACTAAAGGACATTACGAAAAATTGTTCAGTTTAGAAAGAAAAGTGATCTCGGTAGCTGTAAACCAGAGAATAGAACACGTCCTATTGAAAGAAGTATTTCAGAAGGAAGACTCGACCTCCGTACCGGATACTTGGACATGTCTGTAATATCTTCTGTAGGGCCTGTTTATCCAAAGCCAGATTTGTTAGTCATATGAAAACTCATGACAGCAAAAATTCGCATGCGGATTATGCACCGATCCTCTCTCAGCAGTCTACTAGTAATCGTGTCAATTCTGTGAAAAATTGTGTGGGTCTGTAACACACAACACACACACACACAAACACACACAGAGACAAATTCACACACACGTGTGTGTGTGTGGTGTGTGGTGTGTGGTGATAGAGAGAAGGAGAAATGGATATACATCTAACATTATAGGTTTTGCTGTGTAGCACAAGTCCGCAGATAAACACACGCATGTATATAATATATATATATATATATAATATATATGCTTGTGTGTGTGTGTATGCGTGTGTGAGTGTATGAAAGAGAGAGAATTTGTTCATATACTGATATATGTCTGTTTTGACTAATCTAACGAAGTAGACGAGATAACCCATATGAAAGTGTCTAAAAATACTATATATATATATATATATATATATATATATATATATATATATATATATTATATATATTGATGTTTTTGCAAAGTAGAATTGCCTTTCAATCTCAAAACTGCTGGTTTCATCACATTCATTGAAGCAATTATTAGCCACATAACCAGGCGCAGTCATACGTCAGCCAAAAACAGGAACAAGAAGATTTACATTTTAATCAGAGACTTCTCAGATCTAATCAATGGCTTGTTTTATGAGAAATAGTCTCAATGAATGAATGTTTACCCACCTTTTTTTCTAATATGAAAAAACATTAGAAAAACAGCAATACAAAAACAAAAACAAAAAAGGATAGAGTTGCCGTGGCGTATTGTCTAATGTGCTGGACTGCTACCCCGTAGTAAGTTCGAACCCCAGTCACGCTATTACGTTATATTAAAACTTGAGAAAGATATAAAGTAAAACGTCGGTAAAGTTGTCAGGGTGCCTAAAGTCGGTATATTATATATATTTACCAACCCCTCCCACGAGCAGGATGTGACACAAGGTCAATTCTAAGCGGAGTTTAACAGGTTGAATTCAGAGTTTTCCTTTCTCCTAGACCGGTTGCCTAAACAAGGATAAAGAGCCCAGTCTGCCCTACTATTTACACATAGCTGGAGTGAGAGTAGGATTCATACCTTTCACAAGGGTATTAGCGCTAAGTGAAATGCAATTACCACATCCAGGATTTGAACTCGGGGCGACGAGTCCATTTCCTATGACTTTAAACCATTACACACGCGCTTCCTAAAGTCGGTATAAGCCAATCCGTGAGGGAGTCTATTCCCCTTTTCACTAACGCAAATATCAATTGACTAGACATGTTTAACGAACGTAGTTGTTGTACTGTGAAGAGGTTATTATATATTTAGCTGAATCTTTCGATTAAGAAAAAAAAAAGATGTAACTAATAACAACGACAACAAAAAACAATAGAAAAATACGAGTGTTTTGATTGAAAACATTTTTTTATTGCTTTCCCAAATATCACAAGTAGTAGTTATATAAAAACTATCAGGACCTTTGGGTAGACTTCAGTACTAAGTACGTAAGTACAGGTGTTGGGCGGTCTACTGTCGGTATCAGCCAATCAGCGACGAAGCGTATTCCCTTTTCCTAGCGCTAGGGCAAGGAGATTGTTTTTGCGTCTGAGTGGAGCGCAACACCTACCATCAGCTCCTTACTTTACCGCACAGATACATGTACTACTCATACGCTTGCCTACTTTTTTGTGTGAAACCTTTTTTCCTTTATTAGAATTAATACCATTCGTAGTAAATAGTCTAGGTATATAATGAATAGAAATAATGCTAATGCATCTTCCTGTAGGCTCCTGTGACAAAGTCAAAGGTATCTGTGGCACCATCCGGCACCAATCCGGCGAGCCAATCGTTGTTTTTGTGTCTTTTGGAGCAACATTGTAGCGATAACAATTACTTTGGGGAGACCATATGCTATTAATATATGCTGCATATTTCCTCTGTGTATTGGAATTTTTAAAAAAAGTGTTGCCTCGACTCGCGTTGCTTTTTATCCTTTTGAATAATAATCAAAATCTGAGAAATTGTGAATCGGTTTCTCCGAAATCTATTTTGATTTTTCCTGAGAATTTTCTGTTCGTGTCGGGTGCGATTGAGCAACAGGGCTTTTGTAATCTATGACAGTAAGAGTTATACCTCTGCTGTTCTTAAAGGTTTTGTGGTCCCCTATCATCGGGAATGTGAGGATGCAGCTGTTTGTCCATTTCTCTATTGTGTTTTTGTATACACTGCATTGAATAATCGAAGACGTATATCGTTATATTTCTTTGTCTTCTATACTTCACTTGGTATTTCATCGAAGCTTGAGGTTTGTCTTATTTAGATGATTTGTGTCACATCCTTCTTGTGGCGGAATGTTGGTCAAATAGCTATAAAAGCCGTGCTATGAAAGTGCTCATTGTGTAATTGTTATCGACGTAATACTCGAACCCGAGTTCAAATCCTGGATGAGACTCTTTGTCTTTCACATTTCACTAATACTCTTGGAAATGTATGAATCCAACTATTCACAAGGTATTTTGGAGAGGTTTGCAGTTTTCTTCTGCTTTTTACTTTAAATCTATTAGAAATATACGCATCTGGATCATTAAATATGTAGCCTGATATAGTATTTGGCGGTATTTTGATTGAAAGAAAAATCAGCGTATAATCTTTTATCATCCTGATTGGATCAAGTGCATTGTCAAAGATCTTTATTATCATTATAAACAATTATCTAAAATGAATGTTTTTTCTTTCATTTTTTTAATTTTTAGTTTGCTTTGGTCTCATTGGATTTGTTTGTTTAATGGCACATGAACTCTCGTGGGTTATTTAATGATGTATATGATACAAGCAAAGGCAGCTAAATGGCCTATTACTAGTATCAAGCGGACAGAAGGAAGTCTATCCTCTTTTGATTTGTGCTAGATCAGTGTTTTTGTCATCTAAAGTGAAGCACTACACCAACCATCAAATTCCCCCTTTACCGCACAGATACAGTTGTGCCACTCACGGACTAAGTCAGTGAGTGGTGGTATCAAACTAAGAACCTTGTAATTCCGAGGCGGGACTCTAACTACTGAGCTAAAGTGGCCCTTCTATTAGTTCGAAAATAAAGTAATAGAACGACTAGAGTTCGATCTTGCTTACAAAGATATTGCAGTCCAACACGTTTGCCACTACACTACGGGGACTACCCCTTTAAAATTTTACTAGCAGGACCTGTGAATATACCAGTGTATGATGATTTGATACGTTTACTGAAAAAGCTATTGCGAATAGTTCAATATGTAAAAGTATAATAATCTTGATGTAACTATCTTTCAATTATTTTCTTCTTTCCTTCTTTTTATCTTTTCATTATGTTCGATTAAAACAGATTAGTGCCCTCGCTTCCGCACCTTCATTCCCTCTCTTTATCTTTCAACTACTCTTTATTGTTATATTTTTCTGTGTAGCATGCCCTTTTTCTCGCCTCTCTTTCCTTATAATAACAATTTAATGGTCCATTTTTTTAGCAAAGGTGACTATACTCATAAGAAAAAAAGAATTTGCCGAATAAGAAACTCCAGATAATCAGATTTACATTTTTGTATTTCATCTTGGACGATTTGGACGGTCTCATCTTTAACCAGAGTGTTTTCAAGATGATAACCGTGTTAATATTAGGGAACACGAGTATTAATATATTGATTCCTTAGGTTTATATATTTTTGGTTCACTTGTGTAGTTTAGTTTTCTCACTTGTGGAAGCATAGATACAGCCAATCCCTAAAACGGAATCGTAAATACTTTATCCTGGATCGATGATTTGTGCCGGAGTTTCTTGTGTTCGTTGCTAAATAGAACGCGTTTTCCATTCAATAAAATAGACCACCTCATTTTCCAATGCGATGTCAGTTCTTGTCTGAACGAATAACATAGCAAATGTTTTGAACAAAAAGTGTTGAATACAGACGAAATCCGTCGTAACAGTGTTATGGTTTTGTTTAATAACAATATCTTACTGAAACGATTTGTAAATCTTTCGAATAATGGACGGAGAAGATGGTGGGAAAAAGGAACAGTCGACCAAATAAGCGAACATCCGCCCGCATGAAAAATGACAGGGAAAAGGAATCTGGGAAGGAATTCTAAACGAATAATAAGCTTCTCCCGGGAAATATCTCACTGGTCACCCAAGAGTTGATATCGGCTCCTCGTGTGAATTTTATAAGGATAAACATAATGTCATACGGGCCTCTGTGTGGTATAATATATATACCTATTTAGTATCTTCAAGTATATAATAATAATAATAATAATAATATAATAATAATAATAATAATAATAAAATAAAATAATAATAATAATAATAATGAATAATAATAATAATAATGATAATACCAAAGGACGAGAAAATTAATGACCATGCACAAGGCTCTCCACCCTAGAGATGATAGAGATAGATTGTATGTGTCAAGAAAGGAAGGGGGAAGAGGTCTTGCCAACATAGAGGAATGCGTAGAAACCACAATCCAACAACTTGAAGATTACACAAGGAAGAGCAAAGACAAATTACTTATGGCGACCAACAATAGTAGAAACGGCAGATGGACAAACAGAAGAACGACAAAGACTAGAAAACAAAACTGGGAAGAAAAACAATTATATGGACGCTTCAAACGACAAATAGATGAGGTTGCACATCAAAAGACTTGGACATGGTTAAGAAAGGGAAACCTCAAAAGAGAAACAGAATCACTTATAATTGCTGCACAAAATAATGCCATAAGGACAAACTACATCAAAGCGAAAATTGATAAGACCCAACAAAATAGTAAATGTAGACTTTGCGGTAATAGAGATGAGACTGTAAACCATATACTCTGCGAACGTAGCAAACTAGCACAACGAGAATACAAAACTAGACACGACTGGGTTGGGAAGGTGATCCACTGGGAATTATGCAAAAAATAAAATTTTGACCATACAACAAAATGGTATATGTATAAACCAGAATCTGTTCTTGAGAACGAAACGCACAAAATTCTCTGGGACTTTGAAATAAAAACGGATCACCTTATCCCAGCAAGAAGACCAGACCTAGTGTTGATAAACAAAAAAGAAAGAACTTGTCAACTGGTGGATTTTGCAGTGCCAGCAGATCACAGGGTGAAGTTAAAGGAAAATGAAAAAAAATGGACAAATATCTGGACCTTGCCAGAGAACTGAAAAGTTATGGAACATGAAAGTGAAAGTTATACCAATTGTAGTTGGTGCACTTGGAACAGTCCCAAAAGGATTAGAAAAAGGCTTGGAAAGTTTGGAAATCAGAGGAAGGACTGAAACCATTCAGAACACTGCACTGCTGCAATCTGCCAGAATGCTCAGAAGAGTCCTGGAGACCTGAGGAGACTTGCTGTCACTCAGACCCCAGTGAAAGACCATCAGCTAATGCTGATGTGAAAAATCAAAAGAGTAAATAATATAATAATAATAATAATAATAATAATAAACTCGTATTCCTTAAATTGTACGACTGTTATCATCTTGCAGTTTCCTCTGGTTGAAAGTGAGACCGTCCAAATCGTCCAAGAAGAAATGCAAAAATGGATATCCTGATTATTTGGTGTTGCTTATTCACTGAATTATTAATCATGAGTGACGTCACCTCAGCTAAATAATGGACCATTTCATATTTATCATAAAGAAAGAAAGGCAAGAAAAAGGACATGCTACACACAAAAAAATATACGAAAGAAAGAAAGAGATATTGTAGTAATAAGTATCAATTACAAATTCACCAGTCTTGAAAAAGAAACACGGTTCAAATTGAAACGCACAGTGTGTATCATAACTGATCATATCTTGAAAATCAGGAAGACATTAGCGAGATGCATCAATCATTGCACAAGCTTAAGTTACCTATTACCACACAACTGACAGATTAAAATGTGTTACATATTTTTGCTGTACCATAATATATATATATATATATATATATATATATATATATATATATATAAAGATAAATCTAATGAGTCAGACGGACCTACTAAAAGTTTCGCTTAATGCTCTTCAGGGCTAAGATCTGACTCCTGAAGAGCATTACGCGAAACTTTTAGTAGGTCCGTCTGACTCATTAGATTTATCTTTATTATTTGCTCTACTTAGGTATTGAGCACTTTTTACTTTAGTCTCCTGGCGGGTTTGTATGTATATATATATATATATATATATATATATATATATATATATATATTTATATATATATATGCATATAAATTGTTTTTTCTTTTGGACAAAATATTGAACTAATAGATTATTTTTTTATTGGTACGATTATCTTGGACTTTTCTTTTTTACAATTTTTTTTTTTCTTCCCGGTTGATGTTTGGTAGTATATTTTTACAATCAAACTATTTGCTGTTTTTTTCTCAATGCGAGGATTTACCAACAAGTTTGGTATATTATATATATATATATATATATATATATATATATATATATAAGTTAAAAGAAAGGAAATGAATCCGACAATATGAGTAAGAAAAGGTGGAATGAAAACATCACACAATGCTGTTAAACAAGAAAACAATTTATAATATAAACATAGCTGATACTGATCAATATTTCGATTTTACAAAAATCATCATCAGAGCTCATTCACTCCCGTAGTTGTTGGTGAATATTGTAACGTCTTTCGTTCCTTTTTTGCAGTATTAAGGTTTTTTGTTTTGTAAACTGATTTGACTTTCCTCTCCGACCCAAACAACTACGGGAGTGAATGAGCTCTGATGATGATTTTTGTAAAATCGAAATATTGATCAGTATCAGCTATGTTCATATTATAAATTGTTTTCTTCTTTAACAGCATTGTGTGATGTTTTCATTCCACCTTTTCTTACTCATATATTATATAATATATATATATATATATATATATATATATATATATATATATATAATATTATTTATAATAGAGATTGTGGGTTTGTCTGTCTGTAACCGAAACTATATTACTATACAAGTCACAATTCCTTTAGTTATTTACATCATATTCTCCATGATTTTATTTTTATTTAAACCTCAATTATTAATAAAATTGTTTTACATTACTTACACTGTTGACCATATCTACATTCTAATAACATGCAATTGTATTTATATATACAACAAAATAGAGTTTACAGTGTGAATGGGAAGGCTAATTTGCATTATTATATTAAAAATTTGATTTTAAATAAATATATACTTAATATTATTGATTTCTAATTGTTTGGTTTTATCTTGTTGAATATGAGCAAAAATCCCTTCAATAAATCTTAAAAGAAATCCCTTAACAAGAAGAAATAACTGTAATATTATTCTTTACTTCCTATTTTAACTAAACAGTTTAATTAGGAAAATTTACCAATGAAAGACGGGAGTAACGGAAAAATGATGGAAGAGTTAGTTTCAAAGTTGTTCTATTTTCAATCATACCCCCTCTGTTCAAAATTGTTATCTACATTCTTATTCAGTTTCATTAGCCTTTCTAATTTAATATGATATTTTATTATAAAATGTAACTAAAATACTTGCACCCGGAGGGTGCATATATTTGCTAATATATATATATATATATATATAATATAAACTGGGTAGTGCAGACATTTTATGTCTACAAATACGTACTCAATCCTTTGATGTCGCCGAATTGATGATACAATATCCGGCTGGAATTGGATGATGCAAGTGACCCGACAGCTGCTTTTGTGCAGCGCTGCTTGCAGCATTGTCCTAGACAGCACATAACTTCCTTGTCTAGTGTCCATCTAACTTTTTTCTCGGGGCATTGTGTTAAAGTCCAAGTGGTGCAGCCTTACAGTTTATCTTAATAAAGACATCAGATTTCCATATATATAGAAACTCGTTAATAATAATGAATACATATATAAACCACGTCAATAATAATAAATATTCATCAGTCAATTGGAGACGGATATTGTATCATCCATTCGCCGAATTCAAAGGATTGGGAAGAGATTTTAGAGTAAAAAAATAGTCTGTGCTGTTATACCAATATATATATATATATATATATATATATATATATATATATATATATATATATATATATATATATATATATATATATATATATATATATATATATATATATTATATATATATATATATATATATATATATATATATATATATATATATATATATATATATATATATATATATATATATATATATATATATATATATATATATATATAGCTTATTACATAATAGTTTCCATCTCTGAAACACCACATATGTGATAGATAAAAAAAGAGTAAGTTTATATATATATTATATATATATGAAATTTAACATTATGAAAAAACATATGATGTTTGTTATGTAATTGCTGACAGTACTGTTTCGACCAAAATCGATAAGTTGGTCTTCATCAAAGAGCGACATAGATGGGAAGAGAAGATATCCGTTAAAAAGACTGTTTACAGAAACGAACGCTGTGTTCAAACCGCTGAAATTTTTTTTGAGAAATGCATGTTCTGTTTTAAAAAATAAAATGAATTTTATTTTTAATTTTTAAAAATCAGAAGCATTATAGTTTATAGAAAAACTCAAAAGAGTTTGTTGTAAAAGTTTATATAAAAATGTAAAGTGGGTATCAAAATAGTACAGTATATATTTTTCAGCTGTTAAAAAATATACAAGTCCACATGGTAATTTGAAAAAAGATGTTAGAGTTCCAAAATTTACTTGTGGCGTTGATAAGTCCGTAGTTATAGATGAAAGTCTTCAAGGTGTAAAAGTCCCAGATATAATGTTTTTTCATTTGACAAATATGAAAAATAGATGGAAATTAATCCGACAGTATGAAATTTTAACATTATGAAAAAACATATGATGTTTGTTATGTAATTACTGACAGTACTGTTTCGACCAAATCAATAAGTTGGTCTTCATCAAAGAGCGACATAGATGGGAAGAGAAGATATCCGTTAAAAAAGACTGTTTACAGAAACGAACGCTGAGTTCAACCGCTATGTCGCTCTTTGATGAAGACCAACTTATTGATTTGGTCGAAACAGTACTGTCAGCAATTACATAACAAAATCATATGTTTTTTCATAATGTTAAATTTCATACTGTCGGATTAATTTCCCATCTATTTTTCATATTATATATTATATATATATATATATATATAGGGTGTTCGGAATAAATTTAACAGTTCATTAAGAAAAAGGAAAAGTGCTTGGTAACTACAAAATTTATGAAAAAAGTTCAACAGGCACGGACATTACACTATTGTCAACAAGTTTAGCGTCGATCATTGCCTCAATCCACTCCAGAACCTGGAGCAAACCTGATGTTTCCCTTGGAAGGTCTCAAAAACTACCCTAATTCTGTCGATTAACTGGTCTTTGTAGTACTGGCTCGGTGATTAGTGTCTTTCTCAACAGCTCCACATACATAATCATCCATGGGGTTAAGATCTGGGGAGTTCGGAGGTCAAACACTGGGACTGGTGTAGTCGCAAAAAATTCGCCGACAACCATTTTTGACTTCTCCAGAGGTGTTGCAGGGGGCCGAATCCTGCTACCATACATATGGCCTACCATTGGCTGCCCTTGTTTTCCAGGGCTTGACTACAGTGTTTAGCAACTCCATGTAAGCATTTGAGGGTCCTCTAAAACTTTTCTGCAGATATTCGACGAATTCTGTTGTAGTAACGCAATCAGACCGTTTGTTATGTTGCTATCTTCTAGCCCAAAGCCTCGTGGTCTCCATTGCAATTCTCCAGTTCATGCCTGATTGTTTTACAGTGTTCAGAGAGCATCGGGCAGCAACCTTATTTAGATGGCTGGCACATATCATCCTGAAACAATTTATCCTCTTCCATGATCAAGTGGGTTCCAGTCATCCATTCTATCTGTCATCATGTAAGGTCCAAGATTTTTAATGATGCGTAGTCTGTTTCAGTACCTCCAACCTACGGAGAAAATAACCAAATATAAATATTTCAAATTTATCCGGAACACTATATATATATAATATATATATAGATAGATAGATAGATAGAGAGAGAGAGAGAGAGAGAGAGAGAGAGAGAGAGAGAGAGAGAGAGCGAATGCTGATGAAATTCCATGTTCCCGAAGAGAGTAAATGAGCTGTTATAATTGACCTAGGTCAATAATATATTACATAAATTACACACACACACACACACACACACACACATATATATATATAATATATATATATATATAATAATATATATATATATGTATGTAATATATATAGATATCTGTGTATTAACTCAGTATTTAGGAAAATCTAAATAAGTACACACACATACACACACACACACCACGCGCATATATATATATTATATATATATATACAATATATATTATATATATATATAATATATATATTATTATATATATATACCAATACATGTGTGGTGTGTGGTGTGTGTATGTGTGTGTGTGTGATATGCCAAATCTCTTGCACCCCGCTGATGCGATAGAGCAAAAAGAAGAGTAAGATGCATCGACTTACTTTCCTCGCCCGTTACGGTTTCTCCACATGTCTTACCTTGGAGTCGACTCTTTCCTTCGCCTTTTATGCAGGTTGCCTAACCAAGTCCCTAATGATCCGAACGATATTCTTGATTCCCTGTGGATTCATCAACATATGGTATACCTAAATTAGTCGGCGAATGCTCGCGAAATTTCAAGTTCCCGATGTGAGAGGAAAAGCCGGCAAATCATCAAGGTTAATAAAATATTACCTTTAAAGTTCCATGTTAAAACCTATTTATTTTGAATATCATTTGGTATTTCATGAATATAAAGAGGAATTTTTTATACTTAAAATATTCTAATCTTTTTAATTTTACGTTTAAAAAAAGTTTTTTATATTATAAAATAAATACAGAACATTATGTTATTAGATTATTTTCAAAAGTTTAATTCTTAAAATGTGGGTGTATCAGATGTTTAAATTCTATTAATTTTCAAAACAAATAACTCCATTTAACATATATAATATATATATATAATATATATATAATATAATATATATATATTATATATATATATATATGTGTGTGTGTGTGTGTGTGTGTGTGTGGTGTGTGGCTAAAAATCGATGAAAGAGGTCCGAGCAGTCGAAGTATCTGGTTGAGGCTTAAAACTTATTGACCAACCATATATATATATAATTATATATATATATATATATAATATATATATATATATATATATAATATATTAATTGATTTAAAAAATTAACTATCATCAGGTTATATATATTACACACATACACAAGGTGTGTCAAAATAGTATTGATATTTTTTTGTACTTTTTGAACCTTGTATTCTGAAAAATTTAACATTCCATTCATTGTTCATTTTCTATCTGGTAAATAGAGCTTCAAACTTGGCACTTTATGACACACCTTGTAAATATAATAGATTATTAGATGTCTGATCCTTATTGGTTAAAACTATATCACCCACCACACACAGTCTCACACATTCACAAATGTATATGCAATTTTGTACGTGTAAAAGATGAATCTAAAATAATAGTTCACGCACTTGCACACGGTCAATTGTTAAGGTATCAGGTTCGAATCGGAGTTTTACTTCTCTACATATTTTGCCATACAAAGTTTAAAGAGCCCAACCAGACCCTCTATTTACCTTTAACTGGAGTGTCAATTTTAGATCTATACCTTTCCCAAGATTATTAGCGATATAGAAAATGCTATGCCAGGATTTGAACTCAGTTCATAATCTCCATCTACTACGACAATAACCATTAGATACGACAGACAGATAGACACCACAAAAATAGTATAAGATAAGGAAAATAGCTATTGTAGTGGCATGTACCGGATACAAATGAACATTGTGAAACTAGACTAGTATTCCCATAGCATTTTCCTCCATTTCATGTTAATATATTATTATTATTATTATTATTATTTTACTAGCAAATATATGCACCCTCCGGTGCAAGTATTTAAGTTTTAAAAGTAATAAAATATTGTATTAAATTAGAAAGGCTAATGAAACTAAATAAGAATACAGATAAAAGATTTGAAACAGAGAGGAGTATAATAAAAGATTTGAAACAGAGGAGGTATAATAAAAAAATGGAACAACTGAAACTTACTCTCCATCACTCTCGTCTTTATTTTATTTTTTCCAATTTAAGTATTTAGTTAAAAGAGGAAGTAAATAATAAAATGACCCTTATCTTTTCTTGTTAATGGATCTTTTAAGATTAATAGAAGCAGTTTGTTTATATACATTAAAATAAAACCAACAGTTAGAAATCATAATACTAAGCACATATTTATTAAAATCACATTTTAAATATCAATATGCAAATTAGCCTTCCCGTTCACACTGTAAACTGCTCTTTTGTAGTATATATAAATATAATGCATGTTTGTTAGTATGTAGATATGGTCAACAGTGGCTTCGGCCTCTGGACCATTTGATATAATTAACAGCGTCGATCCCAGGGGGCCACCCCCCCAGGCAACACCTGCCCCCTCGATTTAAAGGGGCAGGGCTGGTTTATTGCCCAGTGCCTGAGGCGCCCCCCTTGAGGGGGAATGCCGACGGGATCGAACGCAATTTTTCACCTGCCACTCCACGAGCTTCGGCCGATGGGTGGTCCCACGTTAATGGACTTTGTGCCTGACCCGTACATGTGGGGTACGCGGTAAATAAAGATATGGTCAACAGTGGCTTCGCCTCTGGACCATTGATATAATTAACAGCGTCGACCAGGGGCCACCCCCCCAGGCAACACCTGCCCCCTCGATTTAAAGGGGCAGGGCTGGGTTTATTGCCCAGTGCCTGAGCGCCCCCCTTGAGGAGAATGCCGACGGATCGACGCCAATTTTTTCACCTGCCACTCCATGAGCTTCGGTTGGGGGTCCCACGTTAATAGGACTTTGTGGCCTGACCGTACAAGTGGGGTACGCGGTAAAATACCATGTAGATATGGTCAACAGTTGGCTTCGGCCTCTGTACCATTGCTATAATTAACGCGTTCGATCCCAGGGGGCCATCCCCCAGGCAACACCTGCCCCCTCGATTAAAGGGGAGGCTGTTATTGCCCCAGTGCCTGAGCGCCCCCCTTGAGGGAATTGCCGACGGTCGACGCAATTTTTTCACTGCCACTCCATGAGCTTCGGTTTGTGGTTGCGTCCCACGTTGAATAGGACTTTGTGCCTGACCCGTACAAGGGGGTTACGGTAAAATCATGTAACATGGTTAACATATAATAATTGTAAGACAATTTTAATAATGAGGTTTAGATAAAATTAAAATGGATATTTAGAATTCAATTACATAGAGAGAATGTGACTGATAGGAATTATAGTTTCGGTCAGACAGAAAAACACCAATCTCATTTATAATAAGATATTATATTTTAACGTTTAAACAGTAATATTAACTAGTAGAGTTATCCTTTTTCTAACTGGCTATAATATTATTATTGATCTTGAGTTTTAGTTTTATTGTTTGGAGTTAAGAAAAGAATAAAACCAGAATTTAATAGCAGTCGTCATTGTTTTGTTTTTCCTTATTCAACCAGGTTCTCGAAAAATTATTCCCCCCTGATTACAATGACATTCCAGCGTTGATCATTGTAAATTTCCTTAGTTGAATTGCCAGTCTCTCCTTCCTATTAAAACTTCTCGTTACGTGATTGAAACAGAAGGCGTTGATCCGACAGCTAAAATGACAAGAATAAGCAATAAATAAATAGTAAGGAGAGAAGATAAGCGGGAAAAAGAGGAGAGGAAGGTGGAGGAGGAGGAGCAGGATTAGAAGAGGAAAGTTTTTTTAAATAAATGAAATAAAGCTGGAGGAAAAAGAAGGAAAAGATGATTAATAGAAAGTAAGAGACAGAAAGAAGTTGGAAAGAAAGACACATAAATAATTATCAAAGTGGAGAAAAAAAAAGAAAGGAAGAAACATAATATAAAACAAAGAAAGACAGAAAGTAATAAGATAAAATAAAGTGAATGAGAGAAAGAATTATTAATAGAAAGCGAGAAAAGAAAGAAAAATAATATCTCTCTTCTTTTTTTNATAGAAAATGAATTGACTTGTCTTTCCCAAACGAATATTCGGTGTTAGGTTACCTCTTTTAGATAAATATTAGCATATCATAATTTCTCTTTTTTTGTGTGTGTGGGGGGTTATTTTGTCAATGGCCTAGCAAATCTTGTGGGCTATTAATGTAACTCATATGTTTTTTTTTTGTAAATAGAATGTCATATATATTAGTTAATGGTAAAAATGATTTTCATTGACATCATGTGTAATGGTGTAATGATAAACTTGATTAATTCATTAATTTCATTAATTTCAGTGTATTAATGAAATAGAGGGAAACTATCAGGATTTTCTGAAATATACCACAGTATGATACTTTAATTATTAACAACGTCTGGTATGTTTATTTAAGAGCTTTGCCAATAGTTCAATATGTAAAAAGTATGATAATATTGATTTAACTCTCTTTTCTTATATTTCTTCTTTTCATCTTTTTAAGATGGTCGATTGAAGTAGATTAGCGTTATCGCTCCCGCGTGCTCATCTCCTCTCTCTGCTCCTACTCTTTTTCTTCTTTCTTCTTTCTTATATTTTTCTGTGTAGCATGTCCTTTCTACCCTTTCTTTCTTTATAATAAACGGAACGGTATATTGTTTTAGCTGAAGGGACGGCACCATAAGAAAAATAATTCGGACGATAAGTAAAACCTGTAATCGATTTACATTTCATTCTATCTGGACGATTTGGACGGTCACATTTTTAACCAGACGGTGTTGCAAAATGATACGTCGTACTTTTAGAACACCGTATTAATATGTAGATACATTTATATGTATTAATAAAACGGTGGTTGGACCTTATGCCGTCAGCTTGTAGCATCCTTGAAATAAAAGGAATTAGGTTTCTGCTATAACATCCATTTGAAGAAGACGGTCGAAATTATATAGGTAAAACGGACACTGCTGGAGAAGCAAGACGAACTCATAAGCGACCTCCTCCTGTGGAAAACGCACAGGGACATGACAGTGCGGGCCTCAGCAAAGACATACATTGACCAGCTCTGCGCTGATACTGGATACTGTGCAGAGGACTCCATAGGACAATGAATGATAGGGACAGTTGGCCACTAGCATGATATGATATATGATGAAATGTCCGATCCATAAACCTAAGACACTTTTTAAGGAGTCGTCAAAAACTGCCTCGGGTACATTTTTGTCGATTCTGAAAACTAAAGGACATTACGAAAAATTGTTCAGTTTAGAAAGAAAAGTGATTTCGTAGCTGTAAACCAGAGAATAGACACAGTCCTATTGAAAGAAGTATTTCAGAAGGGAGACTCGACCTCCGTACCGGATACTTGGACATGTCTGTAATATCTTCTGTAGGGCCTGTTTATTCCAAAGCCAGATTTGTAGTCATATGAAAAACTCATGACAGCAAAAATTCGCATGCGGATTATGCACCGATCCTCTCTCAGCCATCACTAGTAATTCGTGTCAATTCTGTGAAAATTGTGTGGGTCTGTAAACACACACACACACACACACACACACACACAGAGACAAATTCACACACACGTGTGTGTGTGTGTGTGTGTGTGTGTGTGTGATAGAGAGAAGGAGAAATGGATATACAATCTAACATTATAGGTTTTGCTTGTGTAGCACAATCCGCAGATAAACACACGCATGTATTATATATAATATTATATATTATATATATATGCTTGTGTGTGTGTATGCGTGTGTGAGTGTATGAAAGAGAAAGATTTTGTTCATATACTGATATATGTCTGTTTTGACTAATCTAACGAAGTAGACGAGATAACCCATATGAAAGTGTCTAAAATACATATATATATATTATAATATATATATAAATATATATATATATATATATATATATATATTGATGTTTGGCAAAGTAGAATTTGCTCTTCAATCTCAAAACTGCTGGTTTCATCACATTCATTGAAGCATTTATTAGCCACATTACCAGGCGCAGTCATACGTCAGCCAAAACAGGAACAGAAGATTATACATTTTAATCAGAGACTTCTCAGATCTAATCAATGGCTTGTTTTTATGAGAAATAGTCTCAATGAATGAATGTTTACCACCTTTTTTTTCTAATATGAAAAAACATTAGAAAAACAGCAATACAAAAAC
The DNA here is from genome assembly GCA_023376005.1 of Doryteuthis pealeii. Lineage (NCBI taxonomy): Eukaryota > Metazoa > Mollusca > Cephalopoda > Myopsida > Loliginidae > Doryteuthis > Doryteuthis pealeii. The sequence goes on along the minus strand of CM042144.1, from coordinate 4,372,670 downwards.
AAAAACAAAAAAAGGATAGAGTTGCCGTGGCGTATTGTCTAATGTGCTGGACTGCTACCCGTAGTAAGTTCGAACCCAGTCACGCTATTACGTTATATTTAAAACTTGAGAAAGATATAAGTAAAACGTCGGTAAAGTTGTCAGGGTGGCCTAAAGTCGGTATATATATATATTTACCAACCCCTCCGCACGAGCAGGATGTGACACAAGGTCAATTTCTTAAGCGGAGTTTAACAGGTTTGAATCAGAGTTTTCCTTCTCCTAGACCGGTTGCCTAAACAAGGATAAAAGAGCCCAGTCTGCCCTACTATTTACACATAGCTGGAGTGAGAGTAGGATTCATACCTTTCACAAGGGTACTTAGCGCTAAGTGAATGCAATTCACCACATCCAGGATTTGAACTCGGGGCGACGAGTCCATTTTCCTATGACTTATACCATTACACCACGCGCTTCCTAAAGTCGCGTATAAGCCAATCCGTGAGGGAGTCTATCCCTTTTCACTAACGCAAATATCAATTGACTAGACATGTTTAACGAACGTAGTTGTTGTACTGTGAAGAGTTATTATAATATTTAGCTGAATCTTTCGATTAAGAAAAAAAAAGATGTAACTAATAACAACGACAACAAAAAACAATAGAAAAATACGAAGTGTTTTGATTGAAAAACATTTTTTATTGCTTTCCCAAATATCACAAGTAGATGTTATTATAAAACTATCAGGACCTTTGGGTAGATTCGAGTACTAGTACGTAAGTACAGGTGTTGGGGCGTCTACTGTCGGTATCAGCCAATCAGCGACGAAGCGTATTCCCTTTTCCCTAGCGCGTAGGCAAGGAGATTGTTTTGCGTCTGAGGTGGAGCGCAACACCTACATCAGCTCCTTACTTTACCGCACAGATACATGTACTACTCATACGCTGCCTACTTTTGTTTTTGTGAAACCTTTTTTCCTTTATTAGAATTAATACATTCGTAGTAAATAGTCAGGTATATTAATGAAGTAGAAATAATGCTAATGCATCTTCCTGTAGGCTCCTGTGACAAAGTCAAAGGTATCGTGGCACCATCCGGCACCATCCGGCGAGCCAATCGTTGTTTGTTGTCTTTTTGGGCAACATTGTAGCGATAACAATTACTTTGGGGAGACCATATGCTATTAATATATGCTGCATATTTCCTCTGTGTATTGGACATTTTTAAAAAGTGTTGCCTCGACTCGCGTTGCTTTTATTCCTTTTGAATAATAATCAAAATCTGAGAAATTGTGAATCGGTTTCTCCGAAATCTATTTTGATTTTTCCTGAGAATTTTCTGTTCGTGTCGGGTGCGATTGAGCAACAGGGCTTGTTTAATCTATGACAGTAAGAGTTATACCTCTGCTGTTCTTAAGGTTTTGTGGTCCCCTATCATCGGGAAGTGAGGATGCAGCTGTTTGTCCATTTCTCTATTGTGTTTTTGTATCACTGCATTGATATATCGAAGACGTATATCGTTATATTTCTTTGTCTTCTATACTTCACTTGGTATATTTCATGAAGCTTGAGTTTGTTTATAGATGATTTGTGTCACAACCTTTTGTGGCGAATGCTTGGTCAAATAGCTATAAAAGCCGTGCTATGAAAGTGCGTCATGTGTAATTGTTATCGACGTAAATACTCGAGACCCGAGTTCAAATCCTGGATGAGACTCTTTGTCTCACATTTCACTATACTCTTGGGAAATGTATGAATCCAACTATTCCAAGGTATTTTGGAGAGGTTTGCAGTTTTCTTCTGCTTTTTACTAAATCTATTAGAAATATACGCATCTGGATCATAAAATTGTAGCCTGATATAGTATTGGCGGTTTTTATTGAAAGAAAAATCAGCGTATAATCTTTTATCATCCTGATTGGATCAAGTGCATTGTCAAAGATCTTTATTATCATTATAAACAATTATCTAAATGAATGTTTTTCTTTCATTTTAATTTTTAGTTTGCTTGGTCTCATTGGATTGTGTTTAATGGCACATGAACTCTCGTGGGTTATTTAATGATGTATATGATACAAGCCAAAGGCAGCTAAATGGCCTATTACTAGTATCAAGCGGACAGAAAGGAAGTCTATCCTCTTTGATTTGTGCTAATCAGTTTTATGTCATCTAAAGTGGAGCACTACACCAACCATCAAATTCCCCCTTTACCGCACAGATACAGTTGTGCCACTCCGGACTAAGTCAGTGAGTGGTGGTATTCAAACTAAGAACCTTGTAATTCCGAGGCGGGACTCTAACTACTGAGCTAAAGTGGCCCTTCTATTAGTTCAAAATAAAGGTAATAGAACGACTAGAGTTCGATCTGCTTACAAAGATATTGCAGTCCAACACCGTTTGCCACTACACTACGGGGACTACCCCTTTAAATTTTACTAGCAGACCTGTGATATACCAGTGTATGATGATTTTATACGTTTACTGAAAAGCTATTGCGAAATAGTTTCAATATGTAAAAGGTATAATAATCTTGATGTAACTATCTTTCAATTATTTCTTTCTTTCCTCTTTTTATCTTTTCATTATGTTCGATTAAAAAGATTAGTGCCCTCGCTTCCGCACCTCATTCCCTCTCTTTATCTTTCAACTACTCTTTATTGTTATATTTTCTGCGTGTAGATGCCTTTTTCTCGCCTCTCTTCCTTATAATAACAATTTAATGGTCCATTTTTTAGCAAAGGTGGCATATACTCATAAGAAAAAAAGAATTTGCCGAATAGAAACTCCAGATAATCAGATTTACATTTTTGTATTTCATCTTGGACGATCTTGGACGGTCTCATCTTTAACCAGAGTGTGCTTTCAAGTGATAACCGTGGTTCATATTAGGGATACATGACGAGTATTAATATATTGATTCCTTAGGTTTAATATATTTTGGTTCACTTGTGTAGTTTAGTTTTCTCACTTGTGGAAGCATAGATACAGCCAATCCCTAAAACGGAATCGTAAATACTTTATCCTGGATCGATGATTTGTGCCGGAGTTTCTTGTGTTCGTTGCTAAATAGAACGCGTTTCCATTCAATAAAATAGACCACCTCATTTTCCAATGCGATGTCAGTTCTTGTCTGAACGAATAACATAGCAAATGTTTTTGAACAAAAAAGTGTTGAATACAGACGAAATCCGTCGTAACAGTGTTATGGTTTTGTTTAATAACAATATCTTACTGAAACGATTTGTAAATCTTTCGAATAATGGACGGAGAAGATGGTGGGAAAAGGAACAGTCGACCAAATAAGCGAACATCCGCCCGCATGAAAATGACAGGGAAAAGGAATCTGGGAAGGAATTCTAAACGAATAATAAGCTTCTCCCGGGAAATATCTCACTGGTCACCCAAGAGTTGATATCGGCTCCTCGTGTGAATTTTATAAGGATAAACATAATGTCATACGGGCCTCTGTGTGGTATAATATATATACCTATTTAGTATCTTCAAGTATATAATAATAATAATAATAATAATAATAATAATAATGATAATAATAATAATAATAATAATAATAATAATAATAATGATAATAATAATGAATAATAATAATAATAATGATAATACCAAAGGACGAGAAAATTAATGACCATGCACAAGGCTCTCCACCCTAGAGATGATAGAGATAGATTGTATGTGTCAAGAAAGGAAGGGGGAAGAGGTCTTGCCAACATAGAGGAATGCGTAGAAACCACAATCCAACAACTTGAAGATTACACAAGGAAGAGCAAAGACAAATTACTTATGGCGACCAACAATAGTAGAAACGGCAGATGGACAAACAGAAGAACGACAAAGACTAGAAAACAAAACTGGGAAGAAAAACAATTATATGGACGCTTCAAACGACAAATAGATGAGGTTGCACATCAAAAGACTTGGACATGGTTAAGAAAGGGAAACCTCAAAAGAGAAACAGAATCACTTATAATTGCTGCACAAAATAATGCCATAAGGACAAACTACATCAAAGCGAAAATTGATAAGACCCAACAAAATAGTAAATGTAGACTTTGCGGTAATAGAGATGAGACTGTAAACCATATACTCTGCGAACGTAGCAAACTAGCACAACGAGAATACAAAACTAGACACGACTGGGTTGGGAAGGTGATCCACTGGGAATTATGCAAAAAATAAAATTTTGACCATACAACAAAATGGTATATGTATAAACCAGAATCTGTTCTGAGAACGAAACGCACAAAATTCTCTGGGACTTTGAAATAAAAACGGATCACCTTATCCCAGCAAGAAGACCAGACCTAGTGTTGATAAACAAAAAAGAAAGAACTTGTCAACTGGTGGATTTTGCAGTGCCAGCAGATCACAGGGTGAAGTTAAAGGAAAATGAAAAAAAATGGACAAATATCTGGACCTTGCCAGAGAACTGAAAAAGTTATGGAACATGAAAGTGAAAGTTATACCAATTGTAGTTGGTGCACTTGGAACAGTCCCAAAAGGATTAGAAAAAGGCTTGGAAAGTTTGGAAATCAGAGGAAGGACTGAAACCATTCAGAACACTGCACTGCTGCAATCTGCCAGAATGCTCAGAAGAGTCCTGGAGACCTGAGGAGACTTGCTGTCACTCAGACCCAGTGAAAGACCATCAGCTAATGCTGATGTGAAAAATCAAAAGGAGTAAATAATAATAATAATAATAATAATAATAATAATAAACTCGTATTCCTTAAATTGTACGACTGTTATCATCTGCAGTTTCCTCTGGTTGAAAGTGAGACCGTCCAAATCGTCCAAGAAGAAATGCAAAAATGGATATCCTGATTATTTGGTGTGCCTTTCTTTCTTTATGATAAATATGAAATGGTCCATTATTTAGCTGAGGTGACGTCACTCATGATTAATAATTCAGTGAATAAGCAACACCAAATAATCAGGATATCCATTTTTGCATTCTTCTTGGACGATTTGGACGGTCTCACTTTCAACCAGAGGAAACTGCAAGATGATAACAGTCGTACAATTTAAGGAATACGAGTTTATTATTATTATTATTATTATTATTATTATTACTCCTTTGATTTTTCACATCAGCATTAGCTGATGGTCTTTCACTGGGGTCTGAGTGACAGCAAGTCTCCTCAGGTCTCCAGGACTCTTCTGAGCATTCTGGCAGATTGCAGCAGTGCAGTGTTCTGAATGGTTTCAGTCCTTCCTCTGATTTCCAAACTTTCCAAGCCTTTTTCTAATCCTTTGGGACTGTTCCAAGTGCACCAACTACAATTGGTATAACTTTCACTTTCATGTTCCATAACTTTTTCAGTTCTCTGGCAAGGTCCAGATATTTGTCCATTTTTTCATTTTCCTTTAACTTCACCCTGTGATCTGCTGGCACTGCAAAATCCACCAGTTGACAAGTTCTTTCTTTTTGTTTATCAACACTAGGTCTGGTCTTCTTGCTGGGATAAGGTGATCCGTTTTTTTCAAAGTCCCAGAGAATTTTGTGCGTTTCGTTCTCAAGAACAGATTCTGGTTTATACATATACCATTTTGTTGTATGGTCAAAATTTTATTTTTTGCATAATTCCCAGTGGATCACCTTCCCAACCCAGTCGTGTCTAGTTTTGTATTCTCGTTGTGCTAGTTTGCTACGTTCGCAGAGTATATGGTTTACAGTCTCATCTCTATTACCGCAAAGTCTACATTTACTATTTTGTCTTATCAATTTTCGCTTTGATGTAGTTTGTCCTTATGGCATTATTTTGCAGCAATTATAAGTGATTCTGTTTCTCTTTTGAGGTTTCCCTTTCTTAACCATGTCCAAGTCTTTTGATGTGCAACCTCATCTATTTGTCGTTTGAAGCGTCCATATAATTGTTTTTCTTCCCAGTTTTGTCTAGTTCTTCTGTTTGTCCATCTGCCGTTTTACTATTGTTGGTCGCCATAAGTAATTTGTCTTTGCTCTTCCTTGTGTAATCTTCAAGTTGTTGGATTGTGGTTTCTACGCATTCCTCTATGTTGGCAAGACCTCTTCCCCCTTCCTTTCTTGACACATACAATCTATCTCTATCATCTCTAGGGTTGTGCATGGGTCATTATTTATTATTATTATTATTATCATTATTATTATTATTATTATTATTATTATTATTATTATTATTATTATTATTATTATCTTGAAGATACTAAATAGGTATATATATTATACCACACAGAGGCCCGTATGACATTATGTTTATCCTTATAAAATTCACACGAGGAGCCGATATCAACTCTTGGGTGACCAGTGAGATATTTCCCGGGAGAAGCTTATTATTCGTTTAGAATTCCTTCCCAGATTCCTTTTCCCTGTCATTTTCATGCGGGCGGATGTTCGCTTATTTGGTCGACTGTTCCTTTTCCCACCATCTTCTCCGTCCATTATTCGAAAGATTTACAAATCGTTTCAGTAAGATATTGTTATTAAACAAAACCATAACACTGTTACGACGGATTTCGTCTGTATTCAACACTTTTTGTTCAAAACATTTGCTATGTTATTCGTTCAGACAAGAACTGACATCGCATTGGAAAATGAGGTGGTCTATTTTATTGAATGGAAAACGCGTTCTATTTAGCAACGAACACAAGAAACTCCGGCACAAATCATCGATCCAGGATAAAGTATTTACGATTCCGTTTTAGGGATTGGCTGTATCTATGCTTCCACAAGTGAGAAAACTAAACTACACAAGTGAACCAAAATATATTAAACCTAAGGAATCAATATATTAATACTCGTGTTCCTAATATTAACACGGTTATCATCTTGAAACACACTCTGGTTAAAGATGAGACCGTCCAAATCGTCCAAGATGAAATACAAAAATGTAAATCTGATTATCTGGAGTTTCTTATTCGGCAAATTCTTTTTTTCTTTGAGTATAGTCACCTTTGCTAAAAAATGGACCATTAAATTGTTATTATAAGGAAGAGAGGCGAGAAAAAGGCATGCCTACAGAAAAAATACAATAAAGAGTAGTTGAAAGATAAAGAGAGGGAATGAAGGTGCGGAAGCGAGGGCACTAATCTGTTTTAATCGAACATAATGAAAGATAAAAAGAAGGAAAGAAAGAAAATAATTGAAAGATAGTTACATCAAGATTATTATACCTTTAACATATTGAACTATTTTCGCAATAGCTTTTCAGTAAACGTATCAAATCATCATACACTGGTATATTCACAGGTCTGCTAGTAAAATTTAAAGGGGTAGTCCCCGTAGTGTAGTGGCAAACGTGTTGGACTGCAATATCTTTGTAAGCAAGATCGAACTCTAGTCGTTCTATTACCTTTATTTTCGAACTAATAGAAGGGCCACTTTAGCTCAGTAGTTAAGAGTCCCCGCCTCGGAATTACAAGGTTCTTAGTTTGATACCCCACTCACTGACTTAGTCCGTGAGTGGCACACTGTATCTGTGCGGTAAAGGGGAATTTGATGGTTGGTGTAGTGCTTCACTTAGATGAAAAAACTGATCTAGCACAAATCAAAAGAGGATAGACTTCCTTCTGTCCGCTTGATACTAGTAATAGGCCATTTAGCTGCCTTGCTTGTATCATATACATCATTAAATAACCCACGAGAGTTCATGTGCCATTAAACAACAAATCCAATGAGACCAAAGCAAACTAAAAAATTAAAAAAATGAAAGAAAAAACATTCATTTAGATAATTGTTTATAATGATAATAAAGATCTTTGACAATGCACTTGATCCAATCAGGATGATAAAAGATTATACGCTGATTTTTCTTTCAATCAAATACCGCAAATACTATATCAGGCTACATATTTAATGATCCAGATGCGTATATTTCTAATAGATTTAAAGTAAAAAGCAGAGAAAACTGCAAACCTCTCCAAAATACCTTGTGAATAGTTGGATTCATACATTTCCCAAGAGTATTAGTGAAATGTGAAAGACAAAGAGTCTCATCCAGGATTTGAACTCGGGTCTCGAATTACGGTCGATAACAATTACACAATGAGCACTTTCATAGCACGGCTTTTATAGCTATTTGACCAACATTCCGCACAAAGAAGGATGTGACACAAATCATCTAAATAAGACAAACTCAAGCTTCGATGAAATACCAAGTGAAGTATAGAAGACAAAGAAATAACGATATACGTCTTCGATTATTCAATGCAGTGTAACAACACAATAGAGAAATGGACAAACAGCTGCATCCTCACATTCCCGATGAAGGGGACCACAAAACTTTAAGAACAGCAGAGGTATAACTCTTACTGTCATAGATTACACAAAGCCCTGTTGCTCAATCGCACCCGACACGAACAGAAAATTCTCAGGAAAAAATCAAAATAGATTTCGGAGAAACCGATTCACAATTTCTCAGATTTTGATTATTATTCAAAAGGAATAAAAGCAACGCGAGTCGAGGCAACACTTTTTTAAAAATGTCCAATACACAGAGGAAATATGCAGCATATATTAAATAGCATATGGTCTCCCAAAAGTAATTGTTATCGCTACAATGTTGCTCCAAAAGACACAAACAACGATTGGCTCGCCGGATGGTGCCGGATGGTGCCACAGATACCTTTGACTTTGTCACAGGAGCCCTACAGGAAGATGCATTAGCATTATTTCTATTCATTATATACCTAGACTATTTACTACGAATGGTATTAATTCTAATAAAGGAAAAAAGGTTTCACAAAAAAAGTAGGCAAGCGTATGAGTAGTACATGTATCTGTGCGGTAAAGTAAGGAGCTGATGGTAGGTGTTGCGCTCCACCTCAGACGCAAAAACAATCTCCTTGCCCTACGCTAGGGAAAAGGGAATACGCTTCGTCGCTGATTGGCTGATACGACAGTAGACCGCCCCAACACCTGTACTTACGTACTAGTACTGAAGTCTACCCAAAGGTCCTGATAGTTTTATAATAACTACTACTTGTGATATTGGGAAAGCAATAAAAAATGTTTTCAATCAAAACACTCGTATTTTTCTATTGTTTTTGTTGTCGTTGTTATTAGTTTACTTTTTTTTTCTTAATCGAAAGATTCAGCTAAATATATAATAACCTCTTCACAGTACAACAACTACGTTCGTTAAACATGTCTAGTCAATTGATATTTGCGTTAGTGAAAAGGGGATAGACTCCTCACGGATTGGCTTATACCGACTTTAGGAAGCGCGTGGTGTAATGGTTAAAGTCATAGGAAATGGACTCGTCGCCCCGAGTTCAAATCCTGGATGTGGTAATTGCATTTCACTTAGCGCTAATACCCTTGTGAAAGGTATGAATCCTACTCTCACTCCAGCTATGTGTAAATAGTAGGGCAGACTGGGCTCTTTATCCTTGTTTAGGCAACCGGTCTAGGAGAAGGAAAACTCTGAATTCAAACCTGTTAAACTCCGCTTAAGAAATTGACCTTGTGTCACATCCTGCTCGTGCGGAGGGGTTGGTAAATATATATATAACCGACTTTAGGCCACCCTGACAACTTTACGACGTTTTACTTATATCTTTCTCAAGTTTTAAATATAACGTAATAGCGTGACTGGGGTTCGAACTTACTACGGGGGGTAGCAGTCCAGCACATTAGACAATACGCCACGGCAACTCTATCCTTTTTTGTTTTTGTTTTTGTATTGCTGTTTTTCTAATGTTTTTTCATATTAGAAAAAAAAGGTGGGTAAACATTCATTCATTGGAACTATTTCTCATAAAAACAAGCCATTGATTAGATCTGAGAAGTCTCTGATTAAAATGTATAATCTTCTTTGTCCTGTTTTTGGCTGACGTATGACTGCGCCTGGTTATGTGGCTAATAAATGCTTCAATGAATGTGATGAAACCAGCAGTTTTGAGATTGAAAGGCAAATTCTACTTTGCCAAAACATATATATATATATATATATATATATATATATATATATATATATATATATATATATATATAGTATTTTAGACACTTTCATATGGGTTATCTCGTCTACTTCGTTAGATTAGTCAAAAAGACATATATCAGTATATGAACAAATCTCTCTTTCATACACTCACACACGCATACACACACACACAAGCATATATATATATATATATATATAGTATATATTATACATGCGTGTGTTTATCTGCGGACTTGTGCTACACAAGCAAAACCTATAATGTTAGATGTATATCCATTTCTCCTTCTCTCTATCACACACACACACACACACACACACACACACGTGTGTGTGAATTTGTCTCTGTGTGTGTGTGTGTGTGTGTGTGTGTGTGTTACAGACCCACACAATTTTTCACAGAATTGACACGAATTACTAGTAGACTGCTGAGAGAGGATCGGTGCATAATCCGCATGCGAATTTTTGCTGTCATGAGTTTTCATATGACTAACAAATCTGGCTTTGGATAAACAGGCCCTACAGAAGATATTACAGACATGTCCAAGTATCCGGTACGGAGGTCGAGTCTTCCTTCTGAAATACTTCTTTCAATAGGACGTGTTCTATTCTCTGGTTTACAGCTACCGAAGATCACTTTTCTTTCTAAACTGAACAATTTTTCGTAATGTCCTTTAGTTTTCAGAATCGACAAAAATGTACCCGAGGCAGTTTTTGACGACCTCCTTAAAAAGTGTCTTAGGTTTATGGATCGGACATTTCATCATAATCATATCATGCTAGTGGCCAACTGTCCCTATCATTCATTGTCCTATGGAGGTCCTCTGCACAGTATCCAGTATCAGCGCAGAGCTGGTCAATGTATGTCTTTGCTGGAGGGCCCGCACTGTCATGTCCCTGTGCTGTTTTCCACAGGAGGAGGTCGCTTATGAGTTCGTCCTTGCTTCTCCAGCAGTGTCCCGTTTTACCTATATAATTTCGACCGTCTTCTTCAAATGGATGTTATAGCAGAAACCTAATTCCTTTTATTTCAAGGATGCTACAAGCTGACGGCATAAGGTCCACCACCGGTTTATTAATACATATAAATGTATCTACATATTAATACGGGTGTTCCTTAAAAGTACGACCGGTATCATTTTGCAACACCGTCTGGTTAAAAATGTGACCGTCCAAATCGTCCAAGATAGAATGAAATGTAAATCCTGATTATCAGGTTTTACTTATCGTCCGAATTATTATTTCTTATGGGTGCCGTCCCTTCAGCTAAACAATATACCGTTCCGTTTTTATTATAAAGAAAGAAAGGGTAGAAAAGGACATGCTACACAGAAAAATATAAGAAAGAAAGAAAGAAAGAAAAAGAGTAGGAGCAGAGAGAGGAGATGAGCACGCGGGAGCGATAACGCTAATCTACTTCAATCGACCATCTTAAAAAGATGAAAAGAAGGAAATATAAGAAAAAGAGAGTTAAATCAATATTATCATACTTTTTACATATTGAACTATTTGGCCAAAGCTCTTAAATAAACATACCAGACGTTGTAATAATTAAAGTATCATACTGTGGTATATTCAGAAAATCCTGATAGTTTCCTCTATTTCATTAATACACTGAAATTAATGAAATTAATGAATTAATCAAGTTTATCATTACACCATTACACATGATGTCAATGAAAATCATTTTTACCATTATACTAATATATATGACATTCTATTTACAAAAAAAAAACAATAGTTAGCATTAAATAGCCCACAAGATTTGCTAGGCCATTAAACAAAATACCCCCCACACACACAAAAAAAGAGAAATTATTGGATTATGCTATAATTTATCTAAAAGAGGGTAACCTAACACCGAATATTCGTTTGGGGAAAGACAAGTCAATTCATTTTCTTATCAACATATCAATACCCATTACATTTACAAAGAAATATACAAGATTTGGCATTAAATAATCCAAAATGTTTGATATGCCAGTAAACGAAATAAATAAGCAACCAACCACGTAAGAACAAAGAACTTAACGGATTGTTTTGGGAAATAACTGTTCATATATAATTGATCGTTTCTAATTAATTTTATAAATCTTTCTTCTCTTCTCGAGAAAGGAAATAATTAAATTGTTCAACTCATTGAATCTCTTAAGTGTCATTTACATATATTAAAACAAATATTTCTCTACAGCACTCATTAATTTAATTTCTTAAAGAATATTGTTAATTCTAGTTTGTTTTTTATTAAATCTACAATGAGTAAATCTCTTTTCGGTTACACAGATTTATCTTTTATAAGAACACTTACTCTTCCGTTTGAAATCATTCGCAATATTTTTAATTAAGAAAAATAAGTGTAACATAATCAGCTGCATTTCCACGCGCTGATAATGTTGGATCTTGTACAAACGGAAATAGGAATTTCCGGTTGAATCAAAAAGACAAGGGAATTGGGAAACAAAGGATGTTCCAGACAGAAGTCTGGATCGAACAAAGAGGAAGAGTGAGTAAGATCGGAGGCTTACTGCTGACCGGGTCAAACGAACTGTCCGGAAAAACAACAATAGCAGGATGACAAAGGACTTCCTATTGACTGGTGACAAATCTAGGATTGCAGGTCACGCAGTACAGTTCCGGTGTAATTTGAATAGACCAGGGCATGCTGGGTAAAATTGAAAAAGTGACGGTTAGACGGAGAATTCAGCAGTTGAGCTTTGGTGGCCACGAACTTCAGTCACTCCCGTCGACTCTCCGAAGAAAAGACTTGTTATAACTACTGTTCATTTCACCACTCATCCAAGCCGGCGCACACCTCCTTTCATCCACGCCAACCGAGAAAGAAAATAAAGTCCAGCTTTCTTTTGTATACCTGCGTTGGTTTTTAATCCAGTGTACTACACACCAGCGCTGTCAATTGATACAGTATATAACAATAACTTACATGTGTTGCATACCCTTCTTCTTCACTTACTTCTTGTCGTATTTTCTATTCTGGCTGGCTGCTATTCTGATCGTCTTTGGTATTTCTTCTAACATCTTGACTTGAACTGGTCTAGCGTCTCGGATCTCCTAAGGTCTTGTTTTCTATTGCTATGTTCCCGCTGGCTGGTCGTCCTGGATTCATTTCTTAGTCTTGTTACCAAGATATTCATCAACCACAAGAACATGTTACTTATACAAACCTTTATTTCCTTAACTATACATTTCATGTAACTAAATATCTGCCTAACATAGCGCGTGTGAGTTCCAGTTTTAGGCAGGACCTAAAATGGTCGACTTCTCTGCCTGACGTCTAACTGAAAACTGGGAACTCAAAAGGGTCCCACGTGACTTCACATATTTTGGCGGGCTTCTGTAATTTTCCATGGAAGGACCCGGCCATAGTATGAAAAGGGTCATCCCCTCAGAATTACAGGGGATTGACAATAATCTTATGCAACCGCATAGATTATGTAACACATGGCGCATGTAGGACTTGTCGTCTAAACTACGCTAAAAAGAAAAGAAAATTAACATTTCATTTTATGCGATATATTTACCAAAATTATGAAACAGCTTTTTAATGCAATTGTGCCCACATAAATCTCTCTAAAAATCTAATAAATCATATTTCACAGATTTTTAAAAGTTTCAAGGGATTTACACGTTTTTTAAAGAATAAATTCTAATACATAGCAAAAATGACTCAATTTAGATATGTTTTTATTAGATATTAGCACACACAATTTTTTCAAATTTTCTCAAATAGTGAAAAAAATATTTAGCCATTGAAATAATTGCATCATTTGCCAGATACATTCTAGGAAATGTATTAAGTGGCTCTAGGATCAGGCAGAAGAATGCATATCTATATAGGGAGATAAATAAGAATATGTTTGGTCAGAGGAAAAAGTGTTATATAGGAAAATTGGTTGATGGATAGGGTGAAAAGAAAGAAAGACAGAAAGAAAGAAAGAACTGGGAAAGAAATAAAGAAAGAAAAAATTGGTAAATAAATAAAGAAAGGAAAAAAGAATTATGAAAGAAAAATTGGAAAAGGAAGAAAGAATTGGTAAAGAAAGAAAGAGACAGATAAAGAAATTTTTGAAAGTACTGGTATTCCCAGTATAACTTGACCGTAAAAACCCTATTCGAGTCATTTAATGCTGAATCAAGACATTTTGGTTTAAAAAAAAGGATTCAGGTTGCTTACAGTATCCGCTGCTGCTTAAATGATCACCCAAATAAGTATTGAACCGGCCCCGGTGATGCTAGCTGGAACATGTGTGTGTATGTTTGTGAGGGTATAGAATAACCATAAAAATATAAGCAATTGATGAGATCTACAGAATAAAATAAATTAAGGGGAGATGAATAAATAAATAAATAAATAAATAAAAGAAACTGACAAAAAAAGAAAAAAAAACATACATTTTTATTGAAAAATAAACACGCTCTGTTATGCGAAATAAAAACAAATATATATAACTATATATTTAAACTCTTATTCCTCAATTGCACAACCGTTATCATCTTGCAATACCCTAAAGCTAAATAATGGATTATTCTGTTTTTATCATATAGAAAAAAAGGAAGAAAATGGATATTCTTTAATTAAGAAAATATGTAAAATAATTAGGCATCTTAAGCAATTATCTTAGTAGTTTGTAAGTTATGACTTAGGCTTTTGGGTTCGGAAGGGAAAAAAAGAAAAGAAAAGAAATATTGAAGAGCTATTTAGCTGGTATGAAAACAATGGTCGAATATATAAGAGACCTATATGGTTGAAATAAAAAGTAACCAGAATAATGTCAAAATTCAAAGGCTGTAATTGTAGAATATATTGGCATTTCAGTCCCGGAAGACTATAATATAGTTCTTGTGCTCCTGAAGTAACAGCGCCTCTTCCGACTGTGAAGTCCAATGTTTGAAAAACATTCTTGTCCACAGATGTGGCATGTGAAGGTTGTCTCTGAAGATGTTGATGTACTGGTAAATTTTTGCCGCTGCTTTCTTCTGGACCTCTTAGCTTGCGTCAAGGTGACTTCAGACATGAACAGTCCTCGACAGAGAGCCTGTCACCACTGAGTGCGGTCCTGAGCCAAATTTTCCCAGCTGGAAGGGGCAATGACAAAGCATCTGAGATTATTATCGCAGACATCCTTGAAACGCAGCTGGGGGCCACCAATCTGTCTCTTACCAGACGAAATCTCTGCACAGAGGATGTCCATCGGGATTCGTCCATCATCCATCGGAGACGACGCTGTCTCAGTTGAGAAATACGTCATTAATAATCAGCTGATATTCTGGAAATGCTGACGTGCACTAAACCGATTAGAGATTAATAAATAATTAAAATGGTTTAGGATGTTTTGGTAGAATGGTCAGAGAGAGAGAGAGAGAGAGAGAGAGAGAGAGAGAGAGAGAGGAGAGAGAGAGAGAGAGAGGACGTGTGACGTCAGCCGGACTTAGCCGATAGCTACAATCTCCATTTCTTTCTTTCTTTCTAATTTGATAGTTGTGCAGGTAAACAACGCTCCCACTCTCTCTCTCTTCTCTCTCTCCTCTCTCTCTCTCTCTCTCTCTCTCTCTCTCTCTCTCTCTCTCTCTCTCTCTCTTTGCGGTGACAGTTACCATTAATGATTTTAACGGCTCCATTCCGGTTATCAGACGTAAGGTCATTCAGCAAACAGCCTTGAGATCCAAAGCAGCACTTGGGCTTCTCTGTTTGTTACATAATTATTAGATCCCTAATACTTATATAAGGTAGTATAGAAACATAATGGCGATTAGTGCAGCTGATGGCCTTGAGAGTGAGTGACGGCGCTTCACCTCACTCTCACCTTGCCTTCCGGGGATAAATCTTGAGAACCGGAAGGCATAGAAGACCCTGTCTTCCGGTTTAAGGATAGTAAGTAAGTCTCAGCCAGTGAGAAGGTAGGGGCCGAGCTCGTAGGATGTAAGTCTCACCTGCGCAGATGTCTGGTTTGGGGATTTAAAAATAAAGGAAGATCAAAGTAAATCGAAGTCTTGTGTTATTACCTAAAAAACTAACAATGACACAGGGCTTCTGATAAAGAGAAATCCCGAATAGAAGACCAGACCCAAAGTCCCCAAGAAAGTACAGACCTTAGAAGATTCCAGACCAAGTCAAGATAGACGATCAGAATAGCAGCCGGCCAGAATAGAAAATACGACAAGTAAGTGAAGTGAAGAAGGGTATGCAGCATGTTGAGTTTGAGGCCATATGAGAAAATGAATGAAAAATAACATCATCATCACTAGTGACCATCCCCAAAACTATGATGTGGACAGCGTATTTGCTTTTCATCAGTATCGGTACATCTTGTTCTGTGAGTTTATTTTATCATCTGAGACAAAAACAAAGCTTGATTGTTTGGAAAGCTGGCTTGAGTTTTTTTCAAAAGTCTTGCTGAACGGTCTTTCTTGTACTTTTTGACCTGTGAAAAAATTAGCCTTTTCTCGTCTTGTACAAGGAATAATCGCCTATGTGATTTTCAAACTAAGTGCTCTTCTTTTGAAAATCACATAGGCGAGAAACTTTGTAACCAAGCGCCGTTGACTTCATTTCCATGCTGCACTAACACACACACACCCACGCACATATATATATATATAATATATATATATATATATATATATATATATGTCATTGGGTCTCAAAATAACAATAATGTATTTAAAATAAATATAAAAAATTATAACAATATTATTCAAAAATATATATAAAATAAATATATTTAAAATAAATATAAAAAATTTATAAATTTAATAAATATATCTAAAATAAATTTAATAAATGTATTTAAAATAGATAAAAAAATTATAACAATAATATTTAAAATATATATAAATTATAACAATAATGTATTTAAATAAATATAAAAACTATAAATAATATAATAATAATAATAATATAATAATAAATAATAATAATAATAATAATATATAATAATTCATTCAGTTATACATAATTGTAATATTAATATATATTAATCGTCAAATAATCAGTTCAAACAATAAAACAACAATACAGAACTCTTTCTAAAAAAAACAACTTTTCATTTTTTTAAAAATCCCCAACCCCCCACACACACCTAAACTTCCTTCTCTTCTCTTAATATAAAACATATATATATATATATATATATATATATATATGTTGTGTGTGTGTGGTGTGTGTGTGTGTGTGTGTGGTGTGTGTGTAGTTAGGATCTTTCCATGTGTGGTTTAACCGTATTGATACAGATAAACCGTAGTGAGAGCTCAATGAGCCTAGTGCCAGTGATTGGACGGACAGCTAAATATTCAATAAATGAAGGAAAAAAAACTTTAAATTTGCTTCATTATAATAATCTAATTCATCCGCATTACTGATCTATGATCTTGAAGATGCCACAGTAATGCGGTTGAAATAAATTATTATAATGAAGCAAATTAAAAGTTTTTTCCTTCATTTATTATATATATAATATATATATATATATATATATATATATATATATATATATATATATATAAAATGTTGTATATTATATATATATATATATATATATATATATATATATATATATATATATATATATGAAATGTTATTATTGGTTACAGTTTCTTCTGTAGCATTTGTTAATAAATGATATCTGATAATATCAGTTTTCATTTATAATATTTAACAGAAATGTATTAATATATTTAGACTTTATAATCATATAACATATGATATCTTTTTTAATCATTTGTATAGTCTCTATTCTTAATGTCATTGATATGTATAGTATGTATATAAAAAGTTAAATTTTCATTAAATAACTATGTAGGGTTCTACATTGGAAATAGATCATCGTAAAAAAAAAAATTTAATTGTGTTTATGTTCTACTAGAATGAATAAAGTCATGGCATGTTTCCCTTGGAAGAAAATTAACATTTTATTTAAAAAAAAACAAAACATTACGGCTGTAGTTATTTAGTTTTAAAATTAATACCTATACATATTTGTTATAGTATTTAAATGTGTGATTGTTACCATTAGTTTCAAAGCAGCGTGTTAGCCACTTATCATCAAGACAACGTGCATGTGAAAGAATATACACGTCGATTGTGACCCGGAAAATAATAATTAAGACCATAAAATACTCATTGCGACTTGTTCACCACAGACGAGACCGAAGAAAGAGCTTGAGAGGAGTGATATGAAAACAGCCCAAAACATATCTAAATTAATTGATATTTCTTGTATACTCTTTCAGAGGCGCGTTGTCTTGATGATAAGTGACTAAGTCGCTGCATTGAAACCAATGGTAACAATCGCACCTTAAATGCACTGTACTCTATAATAAATAAATACAGGACTTACACCCGTAATCGTGCACTTTATTTTCAATTCTCAAATACTACCGAACTACGATATATATATATATATATATATATATATATATATATTATACGCAACGCTTTCCTATAAAAGGGATGGAGCACTCTATGGCGGTGTTTTAATGCATACATATGTGTGTATTAAAACAGTTAAAATCCCCTTAGAATTCTGTGGGTGACGATAACTGAGCGGTGAAGCTGTCCGCCTAATGCTGAATCGATCGGGTTTCTATCCCGACTCTAGGTAGCTCACAACATTTCTAGCCACACTGAAGAGACTTGATAAGTCGAAACATGTGTCTGTGGATGACTGTATATATATATATATATATATATATATATATATATATATATATACACACAGGATGGTTGAATGAGATTGGAATCTGACAACTTGTATTTAAACTAATTTAGATAACTGTGTTGTAGACAACCTAGATTGTCTAGATAGCGTTGTGTGAGATTTCCTGTGTGAGCGAATGAAATACTTGCTCAGGTGATCGACAATGATGTCAGTCGATGATGTCAGTCAATAAAACATGAGCGATCTGAAGTCATTTATGCTGTACACTCCGAGTCACATGGAATTGAACAACCAAACTCAATAGTAACGACTTGTTGAGAAGTGCGTACGTGGGAAATTTCCCGTTAACTTTGACTCTAAACTAGAAATACGTTCATACTCGGAAATCCTCAGAGCTTACACAACTGAAAGGAACGGGGCTCATAAAGAAGTTTTTGTATGACGTAATCATTTCAAATGATACATGATGTTTTCCTAGATTAATGTTAAGTTTTTAAGGGCCATTCTTGGCCAGTAAAGTATTGGTAAAGAGTACTCCGATAACGAATCCTTTGGTAATCTTCCCAGGTAGAGAATCCTAGGTTCCTTCGTCAATGGTTGCAAGTATACTGAGAAAGAATCAGCGCTTAAGTAATGTATCAGCCCCGCAGTATGGCCAGTGATTGGCTAAGGAATAGACCACATGATCTCGCCTAGTCTAT
This sequence comes from Doryteuthis pealeii, assembly GCA_023376005.1. Taxonomy (NCBI): domain Eukaryota; kingdom Metazoa; phylum Mollusca; class Cephalopoda; order Myopsida; family Loliginidae; genus Doryteuthis; species Doryteuthis pealeii. The sequence continues at coordinate 4,353,381 of CM042144.1, read as the reverse complement.
AAGTCTATGCGGGGAACTAGAGCACACCTTATATCACAAAAATCCACCCACCCCTATTTGGACATTTGGTGGAATGTTCCATTATCTTTCGCTTCGCGCATTACCAATGAGAGACTTCGGTCATCCAAGCACTAGATCAGTTCAGCATATATTGTCGCATTCTTATCAACAAAATATGGGTCCTCGGTTTGGTCGGATGGTGCGTCTATTATGTTATGTACTTGTAGGGTTCTTAAATACCCGTGGAACTTTGTTTACCATATTTCATAACTTGATTCTTCACCATTGAAGAACATTCTAGCGTTTCTAGACACATAACTAGGCCACGCAGTATGGCCAGCGATTGGCTAAGGAATAGACTACATGATCTCGCCTAGTCTATAAGTCTAGGCGGGGAACTAGAGCACACCTTATATCACAAAAATCCAACAATTAAAATGTTAATATGAGACTAATAACTGAGGGTAGGATGTGGGGCTAAACTTGGTATATATTTACTTACCAACTCCTCCGTATGAGCAGGATGTGACAATTTTAAAGTGGAGTTTAAAAGGTTTAAATTCAAAGTTTCCTTCTCCTAAACTGGTTACCAAGGTCAAAGAGCCAAGTCTGCCCTTTATCCATAGCTGGAGGGAGAGTAGTTAGATATTTTTTTTTTTTTTTTTTTCAGTGGTCATAGCGCTATGTGAAATACAAACAGCTTCAGTCTGGATTTGAACTCGGGTCGACAAGTCCATTTCGTACCACTCTAACCATTACACCACGCACCTCTGTACATAATTTCATTTTTGTTCATATGAGTAAATCCATACATGGTTAGATATAGTAGTAGTAGTAGTAGTAGTTGTTGTTTGCTTTGTTTGTTTTACGGCATATCAACCAAGTGGGTCATTTAATGCCGATAAAGTTTTAAAATAAATTAATTCTTAATTGATATTCAATTTTTTATAAATATATTTTACTATTTAACACATAGATGGACCCTAATTCAGTAGTAGTAGTAGTAGTAATAGTAGTAGTAGAGATGATTGATTTTAACGGCGTGTCAACCCGCCTGGAGTTATTTTATTAGAGTGATGATAATTTATGAACGTAAATCGAAGCCAAATTATAAAGTGGTTGTATGTATCTACCCAACCACTCTACCACGAGCAGGATATGACACATTAAATTCCGTTACCAGTGTTTCATGAAGTAAAAGAATTGAGAATCCCTGCTCTAGATAGTTACCTTCTTGGTTGGGCTGATAACTTTTCAGCAGTTCTTGTAGTATTTTCTGTTGAATATAAATATTTCGATTAATATACATACGCATCTTTAATCGTAACAGACTTGCAACAACGATTCAAGAGAAATTAATCGGATTATGTTGTACTTTAAGAATGCAAACATTTTAAAATAATGTTTTGATTATCGTCCGAAATTCAAAAAGAAAAAAAAAACAACAGAAAGTGCTAAGGAAGTGATAAAAATACAAAATAGATTGTTATAACTTACAGCAAATAATGACATGACACCCCACAACAACAACAAAAAAACCCCTAGAAAATCAGAAAAGGAAACATAAAAACAAAAGGAAATAAATTGCAAAAGAGAAATAGACGAAATCGCCAAGAAAGGAATTTTAAAATAAATGGCGTCTTTGTGACGGCCAAGGGGGCTTCGCAAAGCGCTATGTTTTTGCAATTGTCGGAATTAATATACATATATCACGGAAAGATTCTGAAAGGCAAGACAAGGAATGAGAATAGTGAGGGTGTAGTGTATAAATGCCTCTCCCCTAAACAATTACTCCGATCTGTCTGCGTCTATAATTGATAGCCTCAAAGGGCATATCAAATAATCCAACACAGACATCTACAAAATTAAAATGTGAATGATCTGGGATAAAAGTAGAAATTTCAGAAGAAATTGATATCTAAGCAGACAAACTGCCGAAACTTTACAGCTAGAAGGACAGACACAACAAAACCTACACGTTTTGTTTTGTTTTGTTTTGTTTTACGGCATATCAACCTCAGTGGGGTATTTAATGCCGATAAAGTTTTGAAATAAATCAATTCTTAATGGATAATACAATTTTTTTATAAATACATTTTTCTATTTAACCCATAGATGGGACCCTAACAGGTACTACCACTCCGGGCCAGAGTGGACCAGGGAGCAATGATGATGAATGGGTGCTCCACATTCCCCAAACCTCCGAAACTGGAACCTCACCACCAGATAGAGTTTATCGTCATTCCCAAGACATATATACCCTCAGTCACCTCCTTCTAGCACCCATATGATAAAAAGGGGTTGGGGCTTACCATAAGGGCAATAGGGTTGGGAAAATCATATAGGTGCTAGGGCTTGAGATGACCAGCCGATTGATCGAAGGGGGCCTCTCCGACCGCCCGTCTAGCCCAAGATAAGGCCAAAGTGGAGAATTGCATTTCATGAACTGCTCATCCACCTGGGCTCTATCATTAAGCATCACGGGTCGCCACCCACAACCAACAGGTGGCCCCATTGGGGGAGTCTTACCCCTTCATCGCTATTACTCCCTGTCTAAACCTGGTTCGAAGTGGTACTACATTATAGGGTCTTATCTATGAATTAAATAGAAAACATCAGTTTTAAAATGTGTTAAAAATAGAATTGTCAATACCTATGTAAAATTCAGAAAATTCCTTCGGCGTAAAATAACCCAGCAAGGGTTGACTAGCTATAAAGTGAAACCAACCAACCAACCAACCAACCAAAACTGAGTATAAACTGTTCAAATTATCTTCTAACATAATGTTTTAATATTAACAGTAAGTAAAGTCGTTGGGGTGGCCTAGCGTCGGTATCACCCAGACACCCTCTCTCTCTCTCTCTCTCTCTCCTCTCTCTCTCTCTCTCTATCTATCTATCTATCTATATATATATATATATATATATATATATATATTATACCCATTCTCTTTCTTTTCCTTTCTTTCTTATTACATTTTTCTGCGCAGCAAGTTCCTTTTCTTATAAAAAACGGAATGCTCAATTATTTAACTGAGATGACGACACCTGTAAGAAATAAGAATTCGGTGCATAAGCAACACCAGATAATCTGGATTTACATTTTTTTGAATTTCATGTTGGACGATTTAGTGTAAAGAAAAAAAGATGAGAAAGAAATGAATTAAGATTATTGTACTTTTTTACATTTTGAACTATTTTGCTACAGCAATTAAATAAACATATTAAACGCGGTAATAATTAAATTATCATACTGTGGTTAATCCACGGGTCCTACAGGTAGTGAATGATATTGCGGTTGTTAAGCATAAATAAATGGTGATTGTTCTTGCTCACTAAAGTGAAAATAGATTTCAATGGGAAAATGGAAATCATTCCTAATTCCTTATACAAATATGAATAATTATAAGAACTCATTGTTTTATTC
>CM042144.1:4322454-4344954 GCA_023376005.1 Doryteuthis pealeii | reverse complement strand
GACTCCACACCTTACGCATCGAGCTCCCAGTTCTTTATCCGCACAGACACTCCCTGTGCATGCTACCGCATACGCTGAGCTGGCGAGGAACCGGAACCCCCCCCCCGCGGCCCCTCGAACTAGAACCCTTTGTGGGTGATTCTAGGCCGAAGGCGCTCTACACAGACTGAGAATAAATGTTATTTATTATATGATAGTCTCTAGAAAATCGCAGGCTTGATCTTGGCCCCTCATATATTAGCTTCCCATGTTGAGTTAGTCGCGTTTAAAAACACTGTAATGTATTTTATATATTCGACTAAGAATGGAGGGCGCGTGTCTAATGGTTAGAGTCCCGTAGGAAATGGACCTCGTTCAAACCGCGAATGTCATTTGCCTGACGAAGCTGTTGGGAATTTCACCATGGTGCTAGATACCCTTGGGAAAGGTATGGAATCCAATTCTCCTCCAGCTTGGGTAAATAGCAGGGTCAGACTGGACTACTTTAACGCATGGCTAGGTACCAGTCTAGATGAAGGAAGAACTCTGGAATTCAAACCTGTTTAAACTCCGCTTAAGAAATTGACCTTGTGTCCAGCACCTGCACTCGTGCGGAGGGGTTGGTAAATATCTATAACATCGCTAAGAGAATAAAAGATTTACATAACATATGGTATCGGTGTATTTGCATTGCTGAGGTTTAATCATATTGATTGTGTTTTTATAGTCTAATTATTATTATTTTTTCTGGCAGCGCTATTAAAATTAAATGTTATGAAATGATTTTATATAGAAACGCAGTATGAAACGTTTTGATGCAATTCTATTTCATTTTTGTTAGGGCTTGAAATTCATGCCTTTTCAATTACATTAAATAAAAATACCTTACGCTCAAGAGCGCAATATTCTTGCTAGTATATGGTAATTTGTCAGATTTTTAACATACCCAACACAGCTTAACATTCTTTTAGAGAATACAGCAATTTAGCACTTATTCTATTGCATCTGTGCAATTTTGAGGGGGCAAGATTTCCCGCTGCAACGCCATTTTGTTACCTCGCCAATTATAGATATAATGAAGATAACTATGAAATGCTAATATTAACTCTTGCGCTGTTTATAATAATAACAGCATCAATACTCCACCATGAACTTTTATTACAGGAATAAAACAAATGAGTTCTTATATTATCAGAATATTGTCTAAGGAATTTAGGGAATGATTTCCATTTTCCATTGAAATCTATTTTCACTGTTGTGAGCAAGAACCAATCACCATTTAATTTATGCTTATAACAGAGCCGCAATATCATACTACCTGTAGGGACCGCGTGGATATACCACAGTATGATAATTTAATTATTACCGCGTTTAATATGTTTAATTTAATTGCTGGTAGAAATAGTTCAAACATGTAAAAAAAGTAACAATAATCTTAAATTCATTTCATTCTCATCTTTTTTTCTTACACTAAATGCGTCCAACATGAAATTCAAAAAAAAATGTAAATCAGATTATCTGGTGTTTGCCTATGCACGATTCATTTAATTTCTTGCCAGGTGTCGGTCACATCTCAGTTAGATAATTGAGCATTCCGTTTTTTATAAGAAAGGAACTTGCTGCGCAAAATGTAATAGCAAGAAAGGAAAAGAAAGAGAATGGGATATGATATAATATATATAATAATATAATATTTACTACTAATATACTGATGCGGGCGAGTTACTGATAGATTAGATAGAGAGACCGAGGGAGAGAGAGCGAGAGAGGAGAGAGGAGAGAGGGTGTCTGGGTGATAACGCGACCTAGGCCACGCCGCAAAGACCTTTACCCTTACTGTTGAATATTAAAACATTATGTTAGAAGATAATTTGAACAGTTTATACTCAGGTTTTGGTTGTTGGTTGGTTGGTTTGGGTTTCACTTTATAGCTAGTCACCCTGTGCTGGTTATTTAATGCGCCGAACGGGAATTTTCTGAATTTTACATAGGTATTGACAACTTCTTATTTTTTACCATTTTAAAACTGAATGTTTTCTATTAATTCATAGATAAGGAGCGCCTATAATGTAGTACCACTTCGAACGCAGGGTTTAGAACAGGGAGTGAATAGCGATGAAGGGGTAAGACTCCCCCAATGGGGCCACTGTTTGGTTGTGGGGTGGCGAACCCGTGATGCTTAATAGATAGAGGGCCCAGGTGGATGAGCAGTTCATGAAATGGCAATTCTCCAGCTTTGGGCTTTATCTTGGGGCTAGACGGGGCGGCGGAGAGGCCCCTCGATTCAATCGGCTGGGTCAGTCTCAAGCCCTAAGCAACCCTATAATTGATTTTCCCAACCCTATTGCCCTTATGGTAAGCCCCAACCCGCTTTTTATCATATGGGGTGCTAGAAGGAGGGGTGACTGAGGGTAATATTGTCTTGGGAATGATGGGATTAAACTCTAATCTGGTGTAGAGGTTCGCAGTTTCGGAAGGTTTGGGGAATGTGGAGCAGCCCATTCATCATCATTGCTCCCTGGTCACCTCTGGCGCGCGGAGTGGGTCAAGTACCTGTTAGGGTCGCCCTCTAGTGGGTTAAATAGAAAAATGTATTTATAAAAAAATATGTATTAGTCCATTAAGAATTGATTTATTTGCAAAACTTATGCGGCATTAAATACCCCACTGAGGTTGATATGCCGTAAAAACAAAACAGAAACAAAACAAGAAACGTGTAGTTTTTTGTTGTGTCTGTCCCTTCTAGCTGTAAAGTTTTCGCGCAGGCTTTGTCTGGCTTAGATATCAATTTCTTCTGAAATTTCTACTTTTATCCCAGATCATTCACATTTTTAATATTTGTAGATGTCTGTGTTGGATTATTTGATATGCCGCTTTGGAGCTATCAATTTATAGACGCAGACTAGATCGGAAGTAATTGTTTAAGGGGAGAGGCATTTAATACACTACACCCTCACTAGTTCTCATTCCTTGTCTTGCCTTTCAGAATCTTTCAGTGATATATGTCTAGTTAACTTCCGACCATTGCAAAAACATAGCGCTTTGCCGGAGCCCCCTTGGGCCGTCCACAGACGCATTTATTTAAAAATTCTTTCTGGCGATTTCCGTCTATTTGCTCTTTTGCAATTTTATTCCTTTTGTTTTTTGCTTCTTTTCTGATTTTCTAGGGGTTTTTTTGGGTTGTTGTGTTTGTGGGTGTCATGTCCATTATTTGGCTTGTAAGGTTATAACACTTATTTTGTAGTTTTTATGCACTTCCTTAGCAAGCTTTCTGTTGTTTTTTTTTTCTTTTGATTTCGGACGATAATCAAACATTATTTTAAAATGTTTGCATTCTATAGGGTACAACATAGTATGCCGGGATTAATTTCTCTTGGAATCGTTGTTGTCAAGTCTGTTACTGATTAAAGATGCGGTATCGTATAATTAATCGAAATATTTATATTCAACAGAAAATGACGTACAAGAACCTGCTGAAAATTAAATCAGCCCAAACAAGAAGGTAACTATCTAGAGCAGGGATTCTCAATTCTTTTAACTTCATGAAACACTGGTAACCGGAATTTAATGTGTCAATATCCTGCTCGGGTGGTAGAGTGGTTGGGTAGATACATACAACCAACTTTATAATTTGGCTTCGATTACGTGTCATAAATTTAGGATCGATCAACGGTGTCGGAATAACAATAAGCAACTCGCAGGGCGGGTTCGACACTGGCCGTTAAAATCAATCGATCCGTCTACTAACTGCTAACTATTACTGGACTACCTATGGACTGTCGACTGAAGTTCATGAGGCATCCATCATGTGTGTATAATAAGGGTGTTAAATCTAATTTATAAAAATTGAAATATCAAATGTGTGTGATGGCTGTATGATGGTCTTCGAAGATTTCGTAGAACTATGTTAGAATCGCGGCGGATGTAAATGACCGCGACAGAGTCGGCTATGAGTTATGCGTAGTAAATCAACCTCGCAAAGGAGCCAGATGAGCCAACAGACTACAGGGCTCGAGGACGACATGACTACAACTCTCATATCCTGGAAACCATTGTAGGTGCGACGTCTAGTGTGGTCAGCGAAGGTGTGGAGAGCGTAAGTATTGACAAATAGATGATAGATCAAATATGGTACAGGAGGTGCGTGGGTGTAATGGGTTTAGAGTCGGTACGGAAAATGACTTGTCGCCCCGAGGTTCAAATCCAGGACTGGGAGCTGGTTTGTATTTCACATAGGCGCGGTGACATTAACCAACTGAAACAGGAAAACGACGAAAAGGGAAAAATATGCAGAGACTTACGCGTATCCCTTCACAGCGATATGGGATTTAAAGGGCAGACTTGGCTCTTTGGAACCTGTAAACCAGTTTAGGGAGAAGAGAAACTGTTGAATATGAGAACCTGTATTTAAGACCCTGCCACTTTAGAAAGATTGTCAACATCCTGCTCATACGGAAAGGAAGTTGGTAAGGGAGAGATGTATAGGGCACAGGCTTTAACANCTCCCTCTCTCCTCTCTCTCTCTTCTCTCGCTCTCTTATTATAGATATATATATAAAATATATCATATATAAGTATAGTGAACTTTAATACTATTATGCAACAAATATAATGATGGTTATGAAGTTATGTATATGCTGTAACAGTACTGTTGTCACCATGATAAAGTTGGTCTTCATCAATAGAGCGAACATAGATGCGGAAGAGAAGTATATCCGATTTAAAAAAAAGACTGTATTAACAGAAAACGAACGTTGGGTTAGTCAAGCTGAATATTGATTTTTGAAGGAAAAATTTTGCATGTTTCTGTTTACAAAATAAAAAGAAATTTTAATTTTTTTTTAATATTTTAAAAAAATCCAGAAGGCATTATAGTTTATAGAAAAACTCAAAGAATTTGTTGTAAAAAGTTTATAATAAAAATGTAAAGTGGGTATCACATAGTCTGTATATATTTTTGTTCAGCTGTTTAAACATAAAAAATAAAAAAAACAAAAAAAAATATGATATATATACATATCACGCACATGGGTGTAATCAATTATAATTTTGAAAAAGATGTTAGAGGTTTCCAAGGATTTATTACGCGATTGTGGCGTGTTGATAAGATCGTTAGTTTATAGATGAAAAGTCTTCAAAGGTGTAAAGTTCCAGATATAATAATTTTTTCCTGTTGAAAAAGCCAAATTATGAAAAAATGAGATGAGAACAAATGTATATGCCTGTGTGACGAGAGTGAGTATTAATGCTATATCATAACAAGACAGAAATTTAACATTATGAAAACATATTGTGTTCTTTGTTAATAATGCTAATTTGCTAGACAGTACTACGATTTCGATTATATATATTATATCATATATATAAATATGCTATTTGATATAATACTATGAGGTAATAATTATATATAATATATATAACTAAATATAAAGAATAATTAATACAAGGACCCATATTACCTCCAATAAATGAGAGGATGAATATTTTGAAAAAAAAAAAAAAAAAATAAAAAAAAAAAAAAAAAAAAAAATAAATAAAAAAAAAAAAAAAAGAACAAAAAACAAACGAAAAAAAAACAAGCTTTTTTTTTTTTTTTTTTCGATACCGGCATAGTACTGAATAGAATTATCCCTTAACCTAGCATTCTCGTAATGTAACTCTGCATATTTCCAAATTGATTTTTTGCAAATATCTAAAATGTATAAGAAAATATTTGTTTTTAAGATATATGATTTCTTCAGATAAATCAGGTCGGGTTTCAACAACACATTGGTGACACACACCATCCCACATACACAAGATATATATAATATAATAAGATGATAAGATAGATAGATATAGATATAGGATAGATAGATAGATACGATAGATAAGATATATGTATATTATACACTTTGTGGAAACGTCTTAAACGATAATATTCGTTAAGCGAAATAATATTATGACATATATATAGTATGCATTAAGATAGCACATCCAAGTTATATGTGTTATCTTATGTATGGGTATGCAAATGTATGTAATATCTCATTTAAAACTTAGAGTTTGGCAATTTTCATAAGTAAAATACGTACTTATAAGATCACTATCTTTCCCTACAATCAATGTATACGGAGGGAGAGAACGAGTGAAAAGTAAGACCACATGCGCTAAATATACGAAGATGGGGAAGAGAAAGGAGTGGAAATGTTTATGGGTGCTTTGGATTGAAGAAAAAACTGTGAATTTTATAGTGTGTGGAGAGAAATAAGAGGCGAAAGACGTGAGAGCCGATTGTGTGCGGAGCATACCGGTGAAGAGATAAAGAATTGCAAGAACTACTGGCTGTGAGACCGGTTGACGGCAGGCTAGAGACATTATGTGTACAAATAAAACTTTGTTTTTATTATATATATATATATATATATTATAATCTTATTATAATGGAGATTGTGTGTTTTTCTGTCTGTAACCGAAACTAATTACTACTCAAGTAACAATTCCTTAGTTATTTACGTCACTTCTACAGGATTTTATTTTTATTTAAACCTCAATTATTAATAAAATCGTTTTACATTATAATACTGTTGGTAATATCTACTTACTAATAACATACCAATTGTATTTATATATACAACAAAATAGCAGTTTTACAGTGTTAATGGGAAGGCTAATTTGCATATTGATATTAAAAATCTGATTTTATTAAATATGTGCGTATTATTCTGATTTCTATTGTTTGGTTTTATCTTAATGAATATTATCTAAAATCTCAGGTATAAATATTAAAGAAATCCATTAACAAGAAAAAAATAACTGTAATTGTATTCTTTAACTTCCTATTTTAACTAGATAGTTAATTAAGAAAATTTACCAATGAAGACGGGGGAGTAAGGGAAATGATGGAAGAGTTAGTTTCAAAGCTGTTTATTTTTCAATCATACACCTCTGTTCAAATATTTTTATCTGAATTCTTATTCAGTTTCATTAAGCCTTTCTAATTTAACATGATATTTATTATATTAAAACTTAAATCTTGCACCGAGGGTGCATATATTTGCTAGTATATATAATGGATATTGTGTGCTTTTCTATCTGTAACCGAAATCTATATCTATCTCAAGTCACAATTCCCTTAGTTATTGACATCACATTCCAAGGGTTTTTTTTTTATTTTAACCTATTATTATAAAAATGTTTTTACATTATTAATACTCGTTAACCATATCATACATACTAACAACATACAATTCCATATTATATAATCACAAAAAATAACGGTTTACAGTGTGAAAAGGAAAGGCTAATTTGCATATTGATATAAAAAAAATCGATTTAATAAATAGTGGCTTAGTGATATAGATTTCTAATTGTTTGGTTTTATTTTAATGAATATAAGCAAAAATCTCAATGAATTTAAATTAAATATTACTAAAAAGAATAACTGTCATTTTATTCTTACTTCATCTTTTAACTAATACTAAATTAGAAAAAATAACATGAAAGACGAGTGATGGAAGAGTAAGTTTCAGTTGTTCAATTTTTCGATTATACCCCCCCCCTGTTCAAATATTTTATCTGCATTCTATTTAAGTTTCATTACGCTTTATAATTTAATATATTATTATTACATTAAAACTTAAATACTTGTACCCGGAGGGTGGCATATATTTGCTAGTATTATAAGGAAAAGTTGACTTACCGGTGAATTTGTCACGATGGTTAGTAGGATGCAGAATTCAGAAGGGGTAAGTCAGCGATATAAACAAATAACAAAGTGCTCAATACTAAAGTAGACAAATTCATTATAATTATACTCTTGTGCCCATTTTTATAATATATATATATATATATATATATATATATATATATATATAATATATATATTTATATATACTAGATCATGGATCTTCTCTCTCTATAATATAAACTAAATATATATGATCATGGATCTCTGCGACAATTCACGAAGCAAAGCAAATTTACTTCTGGATTAAATAAAATCGATCTGAAAAGTTCCCAAAAAAAGAGCTAATATACTATTTAAAAGCGAATGTTATAAAATATAATTTGTTAATATTTTTATAACATTCGCTTTTAAAATGTATATATATAATATATATAATATATACTCATATATATTAATATATATATATATATATATTATCATATTTATATATATAGTAAATGAAAAAATACTCTAAACTTGCTTCATACAATAATTTTTTTACACACCGATACGTTAATACGTGCATCTTCAGGTAAATCACAAGAAGCATTACCTGAAGATGCCGTAGTAATAGCGGTTGAAATAAATTATTGTAATGAGGCAAGTTTAGAGTTTTTCTCATTTACTAATTTCTTGCTCTGTCCTTTTACTCACTGGTATTAAGGACATTGAGCTCTCTTAATGCGTCTAACAGCATCAAGCTTGTGTTAACCATACAATGGAAAGACGCTACTAACGGAAAAAAAACATATATATATATATTAATATATATAAGAATATTGTTATATTATATATATTATATATATATAATATAAAATATAATATTATAATATTATAATTATATATATATATATATACTATATATATATATATATATATAATATAGCGCTTTCACTATATACTTAGAAAGATATGTGCCCTCCGTTATAAAAAGCGAATATATAAATATCTAATTTTAAATATTTATAAATTCGTTTTAAAAGTGTATATATATATATATAATATTATATAATTAATATCATAACAATATATATTCATGCTATATATATAGATATCATATATATTCATTATATATATATATATATATATAGAGTTATATATATATAATCTAGCAAGAAATGATGGCCCTCCGTGTGTAATATTTAGTGTTTAATGTAATGAAGACCATATTAAATTAGGATATAACGAAATTAAATAGAACGAATATAAAAATATTACACTGATTTACAATTATCTTTTAATTAGTTTCTTTATAAAATCTTCAAAGGATTGGTTTTAATAGTATAAAACGATTTATACTATATTAATCTATATTATTTGATTGGTTTCTTTCATAAAATCATTTATAGGATTGATTTTAATTACGTTGCGAAATAAGAGACAATATCATTAGAGATCAATATACCAAGTAATCTATTTATTAACAGGTTTGTTCAAACTAGTATGCACATTAAACCCACCATATATAATGTAAACTTTATTTCTTACCGATATGTTAGCACATTGCAAGATTTTAAATGCACTTATAACATAAGCTATTGGGGCAAATTACTCTCAGAGTTATCAAAGAGACTATCGTTAATGAATAAGATTTATTCTAAAAAATTATGATTTTGACTATGACTATGAATTAAATCTCATCCGGTAAACTTTCGAAAATTCCTGAATGATACTGACGTAAGTAGTGACAATAAGTTTCGGCCACAATACAAACTAAACACACACTCTCTATAATATAATAATAATAATAAATGAATATATATATATATATATATATATATATTAATGGAGAATTGTGTGTTTTTCTGTCTGTAACCGAAACTATATCCTACGCAAGTCCAAATTCTTTTAGTTATTGACATCACATTCTCCATGATTTATTTTTATCTAAACTCAATTATTAATGAAATTGTCTTACATTATTATACTGTTAACCATATTTACATACTAACAACATGGAATTATATTTATATATACATAAAAGCGTTTTACAGTGTGAAACGGGAAGGCTAATTTGCATATTAATATTAAAAAATCGAATTTAATAAATATGTGCTTAGTATTATTGATTTCTAACTGTTTGGTTTTATTTTAATGAATATAGCAAAAATCTCTTCAAATGAATCTTAATGAATACCATTAACAGATAAATACTTCATTTTAATCTTTACTTCTCTTTTAACTAAATCTTAAATTAGAAAATAAACAATGAAAGACGTGAGTGATGGAAAGAGTAAGTTCATTCAGTTGGTATCCATTTTTTATTATACCCCCTCTGTTTCAAATCTTTTATTATACTCCCTCTGTTCATCTTTTTATCTGTATTCTTATTTAGTTTCATTAGCCTTTCTAATTTAAACCAATATTTCATTACATTAAAACTTAAATACTTGCACCTGGAGGGTGCATATGTTTGCTAGTATATGTAATGGAGATTCGCTTCCGGCTTTTGTCTGTAACAAAAATTACGTCACTGCATACGTCACATCATGCAAAATCACCATAACATAGAATAAATACACTCAAAGTTTGAACATGCAACATTAGACCGTCCTAATTATTTTTTAAACAATATTTAATAAATACATGACTGGTATTATATATCTATATATAGTTTGTTTTATCTTAATACATATTCAAAGTTTACATTTCAAATTGTTTTATTTTTTTTTTAAATCCTTTAATGAATTTGATGATTTTACTTACCTAGGGTACAAACTCGCTGACATTGAATTTTTACTCCTACCCCACAGGTAATATGTTTCAAAAATCTATTTTTACATCGCCCGGGGTTGTTTTTTTTATTTTGTACTATTATATTATAATGGAAATAATATAAGTGTCTGTAACGGAAATTATGTTCGCACTGACGTCACGATTTTCTTATTTATTAAAGTTATATTCTCAACGATTATTAAATAGTCATTGTTTAATCTTAATTAGCATCTTATCAACGATTACTATATTAAAGTCTTGCTTAGTTAGATTTGCCCATATCATTGATGCATTTAAAATCATGAAATAAATTATTTGCTGTTAGTGATTTATTAATATTATTATGTTGTGCTCAAACATATGAAAAGTAATCTTATACATAATTTTATATAGAAATCAATTAAAATTAAAATTTATATAGAAATCAATTAAAATTAAATTTTATATAGAAATCAATTAAAATAAATTTTAATAGAAATCAATTTAAAATAACATTACAATAATTGGAATAATTTTATATTCATTCTTATTTAGTTTCGTTAGTCTTTCTAATCTAATCTAATATTTATATCCCATTAGAACTTAAATACTTGCACGCAGGGGGCGCGTAATTTCGCTAACACACCACACACACACACACACACACACACACACACACACACACAACAAAAAAAAAAAAAAAAATTGTTTTCCAAAAACATAATCCATTTTGCGGATCTTTTCTTATGAAATATTTAAATTTTTCTCCTGTTGGAACCAGAACAACACTTTATATATATATATATAATATATATATATATTTATATATATATATATATATATATATATATATTACATTGTTTTTTTCTTCTCTTTTTTATTTACATTCCTTTCTTTGGTTAAATCTGATCTAAGCAAAGTAACTTCAAACTAGTTTTGTCTGATATATTCATTAACATTACAATAGAAAAACTATTAATAAGTTGATTTTAAATGTGCATATGAAACTCTTTGGAGAAATTCCATCTCAGGATACTCATACTAGTCTGTCTGTCTGTCTGCTTATATGCCCCCCTCTCTCTCTCTCTCTATATATATATAAATATATATATATTATATATATATCACTGTGCTTATTTTTTCTCCGTCTCTCTCTCTCTCTCTCTCTCTCTCTCTCTCTTCTCTCTCCTCTCTTCTTCTCTTCTCTCTCTCTCTCTCTCTACATAAGTGTCATTGACGAGGTGATTTTTTATAAGTTGACGCTACAGTGTTTCGCTTTGTTTTAACAAACCATCGTCACGGCCATCGTTTGTTTAAGGAAAAATGAATTATTTGTGAACAAAAGTCTGCGACAACTTTTGGTATGTGGCGCCTTGTATTAACATTCAAATATGGGAAAAAGAGACACTTTATAACGCTGAGTAACGTTGGCGTTCCCATTTAAACTACGTGACATTTGTTTTCGAAAATTGATGGAAAAATGTTAGTGAATGGAAAATCCCTTATTAGATTATATAATATATATATATATATATATATATATATATATATATATATATATGAGAGTAAGTAAATAAACAATGTGTTTATTTGATATGGCTTTTAGCCGACGATTTTTGGAGGCTATGTGCTTAATTGAAGTCATACCTAATTTTGAAAATGAATTAGTTAATAGTTAATGAATTTATTTGAACATATATGCCCGCCAAATTCATTAATTATTAAATAATTAATTTTTCAAAATAAGGTATAACTTCAATTAAGCACACATCCTCCAATATATATTATATATAATATATATATATATATATATATATATATAATAATAAATCAAATCAGGTATTTTCCATTCACTAGAATTATCAAATAATTGTTTATTGAACCCGGTTTTGTTAAAACCAGTATGCAAATTAACCGCACCATATTTAGTGTAAATCTTTATTTCTTATTCATATATATATATATATATATATATATATATATATGCGTGTGTGTGTCTGTGTGTGTGTGTGCGCGCATGATATTATCAAGTGTTTCCTTAAAAGGATTCAACCAAAATTGAGAACAAAAAGTACACATAAGGATTTGCGTATATACGGTGTGTTATAAATAAATGAATAAAGGGATACTTTGGTACAGATATGACTTTATTTCGGCATTTCTTTGCCTCCTCAGTCTGATTTTTACTCAATCAAATAACTTACACATTGTCTTATTGCTATTATATTCCCCTTTCATTTATTTTTGTCTTTTTCAAATTCCCTCTTTCGAATTTGTTACATACGACAGCTCACGGGCACGCGCACGCGCACACTCACAATTAAAAAAATTGCACGTATTGGTCATGTTTGTTAGCTTGCAGTTTTCTAATTTGATTTCTTTAGTTGTGAATAGGCATGTTCTAACTTCGTCCATTCTTGATCCGATTGTCGGTGTTATGTACGTGTATATAAAGTAGTCTAGTAGACGGAATGGCCTATTGTCGGTATCAGACGGACAACGAAAGAGACCAGTCCCATTTTCACTAGTGCTAGACCAGGCAGATTGTTTTACATCTAGAGTGGAGCGCCCCCCCCCCTACCATCAGTTTTCCACGTTACCGCATAGATCCAAGCCGTGCTATTCATACGGTAAGTTGGCGAGGGCAGGTATCAAACCCTGAATTATTAAAGAAAATTCAAGAATAAATAAAAAAAATAGAATAAATAAAAATAAAAATATGATATTACGTCACAGCATTAGTCAGGCATACCTTTTCAAATGTTAGGCTAAACAAATCGAGAAAAATCAATCTCTGTATGTACATTTCAGCCTATTAGGCCTCATCAGCGGAGCTATATATAGTGGATATGTGGGAGAAACATCAACACCATTTAGACTAAGACTAAATAACCACAAATCCACTATAAATCTCAAATCCCCGCATAGTACAATAGTACTTCATTTTAACACCTTATCACACAACCTTACACACCTCAAATGCATCTGATTAGAACACGCATTTCCAACAACGCAATCTAGAAAACAATCAGAAACTAAATGGATTCTAAAATTACAAATGCACGTGAAGGGATTAAACGCAGACATCGGAATTCTCCGTTATTATAAATACTAGCAAATGTATGCACCCTCCGGGTGCAAGTATTTAAGTTTTAATGTAATAAAATATTGTATTTAAATTAGAAAGGCTAATGAAACTAAATAAGAATACAGATAAAAAGATTTGAAACAGAGTGAGTAAATAAAAAGATTTAAAACAGAGGAGTATAATAAAAATGGAACAACTAAACTTACTCTTCCATCACTCACGTCTTTCATTGTTATTTTTTCTAATTTAAGTATTTAGTTAAAAAGAGGAAGTAAAGAATAAAATGACAGTTATTTTTTTTCTTGTTAATGGATTTCATTTAAGGTTTATTGAAGAGATTTTTGCTTATATTCATTAAAATAAAAACCAAACAGTTAAAAATCAATAATACTAATCACATATTTATTAAATTCGATTTTTTAATATTAATATGCAAATTAGCCTTCCCGTTCACACTGTAAACCGCTATTTTGTTGTATATTATAATATAATTGCATGTTGTCAGTATGTAGACATAGTTAACAGTATTAATAATGTAAGACAATTTTATTCATAATTGAGGTTAAATAAAAAATAAAATCATGGAGAATGTGATGTCAATAACTAAGAGAATTGTGACTTGAGTAGGAATATAGTTTCGGTTACAGACAGAAAAACACACTATCTCCATTATAATAAGATTTCACAGACGCTGCCACTGTTGATAACAACAGAGACAAAGAAGCCGTTAAACCGTAATAACATGTGACAAAGGGTATCTAACGAACCTGAAAATTTATGACAAAAATAATTAAAAAATAAGTGATTCCAATACTCCATAATATCGAGTTCATTCATTTATACATTTTTAATGCTTCATAATAACACCCAATTTTAAAAAAATTTTTTTAAATAATTATATATAATATGTATATATTTTATCCAAAACTTGGTAGTAAGGGATGATTCTATATGTGATTTCTAAGATCCACTGTACTATATTGATGATCCAGTATGTATAAATACAGCGAATCTTTAAATCACTGAAGAGAGCTCAATGTATAATAACCTTTTAGATTATATACAGAGCAAATATTATCAATAAAGGGAAGAAGAACTCAACACCGTAATTCCATAATAAATTTATTTCGACCAAAATTGGGGCCCATATAAATCTAAATTGATTTAAACCGGCTCCCCAAATTTTCGTCTCATCAGATGGGTCTCAATTCACTTATGGATCCATAAGTGAATTGAGACCCATCTGATGAGACGAAAATTTGGGGAGCCGGTTTAAATCAATTTAGATTTATATGGGCCCCAATTTTGGTCGAAATAAATTTATTATGGAATTACGGTGTTGAGTTCTTCCTTCCTTTATTGATATATTATATATAATATATAATATATAATAATAATATATATATGTATATATATATATGTGTGTGTGTGTGTGTGTGGTCTGTCTGTCTGTCTGTGTGTGTCGGTGTCTGTTTATGTCTGTGTGTGCCTTTGTGTGAGTGCATAAATATTATATATATGTAGGTATATATGTGTGTGCAAGTGTGTGTGTGTGTGCATAATTTTCAGCTCCCTATTATATTAATATGTTTCATGTAACATCTATCAAGTTTCTATGTGTAATACATGAAGCATAGAGAATTGAAACAATAGTAAGGTGATATTCTAATTACTTTGAGTAAATAGTTGGTTATACAATGTTTGCAATTCTTAATATGTACCTTTGCTTTAGTGTGGTTTTAGACGCAGCCAAGCTTAAGAAATATTTATGTACTTCAGTGAAAATAAAATCACTTACTTTTTAGTGCTTAAGTGTTACATTTAACTTATCGTAAATAAAACCATTAATACACACACACACACACACACACACACACACACACACACACATATATATATATATATATATATATATATATATATATATATATTCAAAAACATAAGAACATTTACATATGACCAGCTTAGATCAGTCGGTAGAGCATTCGTGCGCATGAATTTCAGAAATCAAAGTCATGCCGAATTTCGAACGATTATCATGATCGATTCCAGATGAGTTACGTCACACAATTTCGAAAGACCACTAACGGCTTTACAACGCCAAATCATTTCAATTCATCATTTTTTCGCCCATATAGTGTATTTCTCTTCTCCCCAGATAGTCTCTATTCTCTATACCTTGACAAAGGGTGAATGTTCACCCGAAATATCGGAATTAATCAAACCAGGGATAGAGGAACAGCTGAATATTAAAATTATTATTATTTTTTTTTTTTTTTTTTTTTTTACTGTGTTCAGTTTTTTCAATGCTTCCAAAAAAAAAACCCTTTGCAAGAACAAGTTTATATATATATATATATATATATATATTATATATATATATATATATATATATATATATATATATTCTCCTTCCAGCTATGGGTTAAATAGCAGGGCAGGCTGGGCTCTTCAGCTTTGGGTAGATAACCAGTCTAGGAGATGGATAACTCTGAATTCCAAATTCCTGAGATCGGTCGTTGATTAGGTTTGTGGCAACCCTTGATGCACCAATTCTTTCCTATCGACTGTGCCAAAAAGTGTGGATGGTCCAAACAAGCCTTCACCACTATAAACAAATCACTGTGTGGAAGTTCATTGTGTGTATGAACCTCATACGTCGAAAATCCCACACAGGAATTTGTTTATAGTGGTGAAGGCTTGTGTTGGACCATCCACACTTTTTGGCACAGTCGATAGGAAAGGATTGGTGGATCAAGGGTTGCCACAAACCCAATCAACGACCGACCTCAGAAATTTTGAATTCAGAGTTATCCCTCTCCTAGACTGGTTACATACCCAAGGCTGAAGAGCCCAGTCCGCCCTACTATTTAACCCATAGCTGGAGGGAGAATATATGGATTCATACCTTTCCCAAGGGTATTAGCGCTATGTGAAATGCTAACAGCTTCGTCTAGGAATTGAACTCGTATCGACGAGTACATTTTCCACGACTCTCTCTCTATCTCTCGCTCAGCGGTATATACAAGCTTAATTTCGCTAGGATGGTCAGCTGTGTACTGTGGCCGAGGCGATAAAAGTGTTTCACTAGTGTTTCACTGTGTCTGCTGAAGTCCCGGTTTCGATTTCTGTCGGAGGGAAATCGTTAGTATATACCGCTGATGAGACTTAATAAAGTCGAAACAGTCTGTACGGTATTCTACACACTGAGCCATCCTTTGCCGGGATTACACTTGTCAAGTATCATTTTCTATAAGAAAAAGTATCGAATTTTATGCGATACATGCGTTGTAAGTGCCTTCAAGTAAAAATTTAATATATACTTTTTCACCAACGTTTCTAAAATAAAAACAAGCATCCAAAAATCTTATATATATAATATATATATAATATATATATAGGTGTTTGTGTGTGTGCACGAGCGCGCATGAAATCTGTGATTTGCACTGTTAATCTGTTCTGTACTAATTGCGTTCTTAATATAAAAATATTGCGTAAGCAAAAAATGCCTAATTATGTCAAGACCATTTTTAATGCTTGATTGAATATGTTTTTTAGGAATATAAATTTACCATTTTGAATTTTTTAATATTATTTTACCATTATTAGGACTATTGTCCCCATCTTCATTGTTATTTGTACAACGCTTCGGCCTATATACCCTCCGGCCTTCTTCAGGTATTACTTGTCGGACTCAGGAACCTTCTCGGACTCGGGAACCTTCTTTTCGAACTCGGGAACTTTCCAATTGGAAACATGGCCTAGTGGAAAAGGTAGTTATGGTTAAGACAGTTCTAAGTGGCAGTTATCTCTGGATTCCGGGTTC
The DNA here is from genome assembly GCA_023376005.1 of Doryteuthis pealeii. NCBI lineage: Eukaryota > Metazoa > Mollusca > Cephalopoda > Myopsida > Loliginidae > Doryteuthis > Doryteuthis pealeii. Next base: position 4,327,659 of record CM042144.1, on the reverse strand, counting down.
AATCCTGATTAGAGGCAGTAACATAGAAAAATGATTTACACAACTCCTACCCCAGCATGGTTAGCGGAATGAGAACAGGATACCACCGTGGACTGAATAAATGGTTAGGTTCAAAGTTACGTGATGGCTCCCGATTACGACAAGAAGTTCCCGAGTTCGAAAAGAAAGTTCCCGAGTCCGACAAGAAATAACTGAAGAAGGCCGGAGGGCATATCGGCCGAAACGTTATACAAATAACAATGAAGATGGGGACAATAGTCCGAATCATGCAGATAATACCAATCATCAAGCCTCATCTCAAACATTATTTTACCATTTTGAATTTTTGAATATTATAAAATAAAATAAGGGACAATGAAATCTCTATTCAACTAATATTTATCATCCAACTCAATTTATTCATTCATTTATTTATTTCTTATTATATCTTTTCTGTGTCGCATGTTCTTTTCATTCCTTTTCTTTCTTTATAATAAAAACGGAATGGTTCATTATTTAGCTGAGGGATGACACTCATAAGAAATATGAATTCGACGGATAAGCAAGACAACATAATCAGTATTTACATTTTTGCATATCATCTTGGACGATTTGAATGGTCACATTTTTCTCCCGAGGGTTTTGCAACATGATAACAGTCGGAAGATTAAGGAACAAGATTATTAATATATAGATAATAAGCAAAATACAAAATAGAATGTTACATATTTATTTTAATTTTTCGCTTTCTAATATATTTTCTTTTACTTTAATGGTTTATCACGCCCATAATAGATTTTTTTTTCTTATCCAACATTCTTTGATAATGATTCATATTTGCCTCTTCAATGTTTTTTTTTTGTCTATCTTCTTTGTTTCTTCTTGTCTCTTCTTTCATTGCATGGCTAGCCACAAACAAATTATCAGTCATATGGAAATCAGATCTCGCTGACAAGCTACAGCGACAATTCTTCCAGGCTATGGTTATATCAGTACTGCTGTATGGCTGCACCACATGGACCCTAACGAAGCGCCTCGAGAATAAGCTAGATAGGACCTACACAAGAATGCTGCGTGCAGTCTTGTACAAGTCGTGGAAACAGCACCCCGCAAGAAGGCAGCTGTATGGTCACCTGCCCTCCGCCATGCAAACCATCCGAATAAGACGGACTAGGCATGCGGGGCACTGCTGGAGAAGCAAGGACGAGCTCATAAGCGACGTTCCCCTGTGGAATCCAACTCATAGGCATGCTAGTATGGGCCGCCCAGCAAGGACCTGCATTAAACAACTATGCGAGGATGCTGGTTGCTGTACAGAGGAGCTCCCAGGGGCAATGAGTGATAGGGAAGGTTGGCGAGAGATTGTCATGGATATCCGTGCTGCCTGCACGACATGATGATGATGATGATATCATTTCATATTTTCCTTCGTCAACAGCTGATTTTGAGTTTTTTCCCCTCTTGTTGTTTACTAAGTTTTGCTTAGTCTAGTACACAAGAGTCAGGTTGCTTTTACTAATGTCTGTTACTAAGTAGACATCCACTTAAGTACTGAACAGCCTCTTTGCTGCTTAACTTCGGGGATCGAGCGGAAACCGGGGCTTTCAGCGTGACATCGTAAATCTTACTTTTTTTTTCTTCAAGCTTTTTTTCTTTTCTTGTTTGTACTTAATCTTTCATGATGTAGTTGTTTTGTGTAGTTGTCTGCGTGCATGTGTGTGTGTGCATCTGCGTGCATGTGTGTGTGTTTGTGTGTGTGTGTTGTGTGTGTGTTGTGTGTGTGTGTGTTTGTGTGTGTGTGTGTGTGTGTGTGTGTGTGTGTGTGTGTTGTGTTTGTGTGTGTGTGTGTGTGTGTGTGCGTGTGTGTGTGCGTGTGTGTGTGTGTGTGTGTGTGTGTGTGTGTGTGGTGTGTGTGTGTGTGTGTGTGTGTGTGTTTGGAAGGGGGGGTGTCTGTTGCCGATTTTTAAAGATAGCGTTTCACCATCTCTCCCGGTATCCAATTTCATGTGAAACTGTTTTACAATAACGCACTAATCCTAATTTAAATATATTTAATTTTTTACATAGTTTTCATAATATTTGTCTTGCTTTTTTTTTCTTTCAAATTTTAAAGTTATTATGTTAAATGTAATGGCTAAAAGTGAATTTCGTATATTAAAATACATATTACGATTTATACAATTTCATTTGCTGTTGCAAAATTATTACAATTGTTTTAATACTGAATATATTGTCAATGAATAATAATTGATGATACTGAACAATAATTGTTTTAATGTAAAATATTCCACGGTATTAGATTCCTAGTAATAGATGTGTACTTGGTTATGGTATAAAAAACACACAACACACACACACACACACACACACACACACACACACAACACACACATACACACACACACAAACGTACACACACACAAACATACACAAACACACACAAACACACAAACACACACACAAAACACACACACAGGCACGCAGACGCACACACACAAACACACACACACACACACACGCACACACACTCACAAAAACACACAAACACACACACACAAACACACACACACACATGCACGCAGACGTACACAAACACACACACATACACACAAACACACACACACGCACACAAAACACACACACACGCACATGCACGCACACAACACGCACACACAAACATACACACACGCAAACACACAAACATACACACACACAAACACACACACATGCACGCTGACGTACACAAACACACACATGCACGCAGACGTACACACACACACGCAAACACACACACACGCACACATACACACACACACACGCACACACACACACACAACAAACACACAAACACAAACAACAAACACAAACACACTTACACCACACACATGCACGCGCACGCACACAAACACACACACACACACACATGCACGCACACAAACACAAAACACATACACACACACACGCAAACACACACACACAAACGCACACACTCACACAGCACACACACACCACACACACACACACACACACATATTTGAATGTCTACGTGTGTGGAAAGCATATATTCATTGTACGGTCATATTCACATTTTTGTGTAGTTGTTACTCAAAATGTGTTGTTTTTTTTTTGTTTTTTTTGGTGGGGGTTACAGGTGATATAAATCAAATTTCTTTCTAATACAAATAATTTGTATATAGTTTGCATCATTCTGATTTTTCGGATTGCTTTTCGCATCTTTATTGAATTATACACGAGCACAACGTTTCGCCTGATGTGATCCCCGGCCTTCTTCAGTTTTTTTCTTGTAATCCATTAGAGTAGATTGTTCTCAGTTCGTTACAAGTGCAAACAATTTGTTCATCCGAGAATATCAATGATTCAAAGCGGGAAATAATTTTAATAGTGAGACAGTTGTGCAAAACAAAGCGGTGAAACATGAATCGATGAGTAAAATCCAATGACATCAATTACTCTCCATTTTGGCCAGCATCATGGTCAGTTACTTTCACATAAGCAATAAAACTGCCCACTTCAATGTCCTCAGTAATTGCGGTTGAATCTTCAGTAGATGATGTTGAGAAAAAGTTCACATCTATTGTTGGAGCATTATTTTGTTGGTTGATCACATTTACTTGAACCTTGGCAATTGAACTCAGTGGAGGAATGCCTCCATCAATTGCTTCCACATATAAATTATGAAATACCTTTCCCCCCTGGTGGTATCTTTTTCTGTAAAAATATTTCACCACTTTTTTTGTTTACTTTAAAATATGTTTTGCCAATTTCTGATGTTTTAGTGTTGAAATGATATGAAATGTTTCCATTTTTTCCAGCATCTAAATCTGTAGCCAATAAAGTTACAAGAGGAATATTTTTATCGTGTTCATTTTTAACTGTAACATTATAAAGCTTCTGGGGGTAAATGATCTGGCCCTTTTGCTTGTTGGTTTCCATATTGTGTTCATCTCTTGGTTTGCTGAAGTGGTCACTCTATCCTAACATGTTCGCTGCTTCTTTGCGAAGTCTTTTTCAGCACTGTGCTTCCCAATCTATTATCACAACTTCATCCTAATAGGGAAGATGGTTTTTATTTTCCTTCCATATATGGTCAGTCATACCCGATTTTCTATTCCCCTCGTATCACTGCTTTTCGATGTTCCTCCCGTTTGATTTCCAGTGGATACCATGTCTCGCTTTTGTATAATTTATCATGGCTGCATGGGATGGAATACACACAATTCTTCGTGATGTTGTATTCCCTTGAGGCTTTGACTGGGATGAGATGTTTACGAAGAGCTGAGCCACTTAAGATCCGTTATATTGCTCTTTACCTTTTCTTATATTTTAATTATTCTAACTTCTTGGCCAGTTCGTCTACTCTACTACCGCCCTGTCGGCTGGGGCGCTAGAATGCACCGACTGCACCTCTGCAGAGGGGTAAGACTCCCCCAATGGGGCCACCTGTTGGCCGTGGGTGGCGACCCGTGATGCTTAAGGATAGAGCCCAGTTGGATGAGCAGTTCATGACATGCAATACTCCACTTTGGCCCTATCTTGGGCTAGACGGGCGGTCGAAGAGACCCCCTCCGATCAATCGGTCACGTCAATCCCTAGGACCTATATTATTTTCCCAACCCTATTGCCCTTATGGCAAGCCCCAACCCCTTTTTATCATATGGGTACCAGAAGGCGGTGGCTGCGGGTCTACATGTCCTGGGAATGACGTTAAACTCTATCTGATGGTGAGGTCCCAGTTTTGGAGGTTTGGGGAATGTGGATAACCCCTTCATCACCATTGCTCACTGGTCCACTCAGACCCGGAGTGGTAGTACCTGTTAGGATCCCCTCTATGGGTTAAATAGAGAAATGTATTTATAAAAAAATGTATTATCCATCAAGAAGGGATTTATTTCAAAACTTTATCGGCATTAAATAACCCACTGAGGTTGATATGCCGTAAAACAAAACAAACAAACAAATCTACTCTACTATATAGTCCATTCCATGCTTATTGGCTCGACTATCTTCTATCAGGGTATTTGGGCTGGTTCTCTTTTCTATGGGGGACTGATTCTCTCACTGTTCTTCTGGTCTGCTTTCTTGGGACTTCTTGGTTATTCTTCATCTCTGTGTCCGTTGTTGTTCTTTTTAACGAACACAGAGATTTGAATATTTTTCTTAGACGTCTTTATTCAACAGTAGTTGACCCAACACACGCGGGAGAAA
>CM042144.1:4302454-4312454 GCA_023376005.1 Doryteuthis pealeii | reverse complement strand
TTTTTTACAATCATTTCGTTCTTTCTCTTTTCTTTTCATCATCTCTTTCTTTCTTTCTTTTCCACCATCCTCTTTCTTTCTTTCTTTCTTTTCCATCATTCGTTCTTTCTCTCTTTCTTTTCATCATCTCTTTCTTTCTTTCTTTTCCACCATCTCTTTTTTCTTTTTTTCTTTCTTTCTTTCTTTTCCATCATGTCGTTCTTTTCTTTCTTTCTTTTTTTCTTTTCCATCATCTCGTTCTTTTCTCTCTTCTTTTCCATCATCTCTTTCTTTCTTTCTTTTCCACTCTTTTTTTTTTTTTCTTTCTTTCTTTTTCATTTCTTCTTTCTTCTTCTTTTCTATTCTTTCTTTCTTTCTTTTCTTTTCCTCTTTCTTTCTTTCTTTCTTTTTCTTTTCCATCATGTCGTTTCTTTCTTTCTTTTTTTTTCTTTTTCCATCTTCTTTCTTTTTTTTTCTTTTCTTTCTTCTTTCTTCTTTTCTTTTCTTTCTTTCTTTTTTTCTTTCTTTTCTTTCTCTTCTTTTCTTTTTCTCTTCTCTTCTTTCTTTTTCTTCTTTTTTTCTTCTTTTCCTTTCTTCTTTTTCCATCTCTTTCTTTCTTTCTCTCTTCTTTTCTTTCATCTCTTTTTTTTTCTTTTCGTCTTTTTTTCCTTCCTTTCTCCATCTTTTTTTATTCTTTCATTCTTTCTTTTCCATCATATTTTTTTTTTTTTTCTTTTCTCACGAACGTAGATATGGTACCGTGAATTATATTTTAGCTGAATCTTTCGATTAAAAAAAAAAAATAAGGATGTAAATTTTTGAGGTATTTGAGGAGACTTGATGCCGTGTCGAAGAGTTGTCCGGAGTAAATACCGAGAGAGAGAGAGAGAGAGAGAGAGAGAGAGAAGGAGAGAGAGGAGAGAAATAAAGAGAGGGGGAGAGGGAGAGGAAGAGAGAGGGTTGCTTGTTTGATTTATTTTACGACATGTCAACACTTGTTGGGTTATTATCTGCCGAAGACGTTTTATTTTATTCATTTTTCTTGGATATCCAATTTTTCCAAACTCAGTTCTTTCCAAACACATTTTTAAAAATTCATTTTCGATGCATTTGGTTCATCAATGGGACCCTAACAGGCACTTACCACTCCGGTTCAGGGTAAAACAGAATAAATATGACAAAGAGATGTTCCAAATTCCGTAGGGTTCCAAAATTGGAATTCAATACTATATGCAGTTTAACGTCATAACCAGGACAATAAGATACTCAGTCACCGTCTTCTATCCCATATAAAAAGGGTTGGGTTTTGCCATGGGCAATAGGGTTGGGACAATCATATAGGTGCTAGGGCTTGGTGTGTTCAGCTGATTGATCGGAACTCACTTCCGCGTAATCACCCTCTCTCTATCTTTCCTCTGCTCTCTTTCTTTCTTTCTTTCTTTATTATATCATATTTTTTTGTGTAGCATGTCCTTTTTCTTTCCTTTCTTTCTTTATGATAAAAACGGAATGGTCCATTATTGAACTTCCTCAAGACTCATGAGAAATGAGAGGTAGATGGATAAGCAACACCAGTTAATCAAGATTTACATTTTTGCATTTACATTGAATGATTTGGACAGTCTCATTTTAAATCAGAGGGTATTGCAAGATGATAGCGGTCGTACGAACCCCGTCTAACCTAACTGATAACAAAAGTGGAGTGTTGCATGTCATTGACTGCTCAAACACCAATATTCCGTCCGTAAGCATCGGGAGTCGCCACCCACGGTCAACAGGGTGGGCAAGGTGGGGAGGTGACTTATCCATCTGCAGAGATGTAGTCGGTGTATTCTACAGCCAGAGAGAGAGAGAGAGAGAGAGAGAGAGAGAGAGAGAGTCAACGGAATCTCTGTTGACAGCACGAATTGATGATGATGATTGAATGGTGTAATTATATTACCACACCCGTATATATGACAATAGCAAAAATGTCATTTTTGTTTATGTTTTAGCCGTTACATTTTCCAGTCATCACCAACTGACAGAAAGAGGTTTGATATCCGGAAAGAAAACCTCAAGTGACAAAAAATGAATAAATAAATAAAACATGGGACATATATGAGAATATTAACAGCGAGTAGGAGGGGGGATTGACAGAGAGTGGGAGGGGGTGATGACTGAAAAGTGTAAATTCCACATCGGTATGAGAAAAATGCCAACAAAATGTCGATGCCTTTTTTTTTTTAATTCAGTAGAAATGTGGCAGTTTACAGAGAAATAATATCTTTCTTAAACTAAAAAAAAAAGAAAATACAGAAATAATTTCGCTGTCTAAATATTATCATTAGCTAAGTAAGTCAAGTAGGTGGAGTGGCCTATTGTTAGTATCAGCCAGACAGCGAGGAAGTCTATCCCCTTTTCACTAGCGCTAGACTAGAGAATATGTATGCGTCTTAGGTGGAGCACCACACGTACCATCAGCTCATACATTTACCACACAGATCCAACCAGTGCTGCTGATGCGCTGAGTTGGTTAGGGCCGTTATTGAATAAAAACCTTGCGGTCCCTAGGTGGACGCTCTACCGACTGAGCCGAACCGGTCACTGATCATTAACTACAATTTTAAAAAGAAATCTTTCAAAGTTGTTTTTTTTTTCCTTAGCAAAGCTTTAATTCCAGAGAAAAATAATACCAACGAGGAAAAATAAAAAATAAAAATTGAATATTCAGCAGCGTCAGGGAGGGGGGAGCTAATCGCCATAACCCAAAAGCTTTGCGTTGCTATAGCATCGAATATACTAGCAGGGCCTGTGGATTTATGACAGTATGATATTTTAATTATTACAACGTTTTATAGGTTTACTTAAGAGCTATTACTGTAGTTCAATATGTAAAACGTACATAAATCTTGATTACCTCTCTCTCACACATTTTTCTTTCTTTCTTTTTTCCTTCTTTTCCTCTTTTCATTATGTTCGAATTTAACAGATTAGCCTCATCGCTTCCGCATACTCACCATCTCTCTATCTTTCCCCTGCTCTCTTTCTTTCTTTCTTTCTTTCTTTCTTTCTTATAATATTTTTGTATGTAGCATGTCCTTTTTCTTTCCTTTCTTTCTTTATAATAAAAACGGAATGATCCATTATTTAACTGAGGCGTCAAACTCATAAGAAATAAGAGGTAGATGGATAAGCAACACCAGTTAATCAAGATTTACATTTTTGCATTTACATTGAATGGTTTGGACGGTCTCATTTTAAATCAGAGGGTTTGCAAGATGATAACGGTCGTACAATTTAGGAACATGTTTATTGATACTTAGATTATTACCTAAAATTTAAAAACATCTTTAAACGTGGACTTTTCCCTTACCAATATTTTAATTCCACGAGGAATAATAATCCCAAAGAGAGAAACAAAATAAAGAGTAAATATACAGAGTACAATAAAGGGGCCGGGTTGGATAAGTCGGTAGAGCGTTCGGCTAGAAACCACAAGTTCCTAGTTCGATACCGGTCCCCGCCAATTCAGCGTATGAGTAGCACAGGAATCTGTGCGGTAAAGTAAGGAGCTGATGGTAGGTGTGCCGCTCCACCTCAGACGCCAAAACAATCTCCTTGGTCTAGCGCTATTGAAAATGGGATATAGACTCCATCGCTGACTGGCTGATACCGACTTTAGGGCGCCCCGATGACTTTACTTTTTACTTACAATAATGTGGTACTAGGGTGGGTCAGCTGCCCTAGCTGCAGGTCCAGGAGGCGCAAATTCGCCCTAACCCAAAAGAGTTTTCGTTGCAATAACATTGAAATATATTGCCTATATTTTGCCATTATAGTCATGAAATATAAATGCGTAGAATTTGAAAGTGGGTGGGTAGGTGAAGATTTGAAAAAACCTGAATCAGTACTTTTTGGCCAGTGGCGGGGGCACTAGCCCAGCCTGTTGCATCCCACCTGAATCATGACGTTGGCTCGCTAATGTGAATGTTACATATTTTGGATTTATTTTACCATCCTTTTATGTGGGTAAAAGTGTACATGCATACATTGAAAAAAAAAAATATATATATATAGATATAGTAATATATATAGTAATATGAAAAGTATATCTTATTATATAATGGAGATTGTGTGTTTTTCTGTCTGTAACCGAAACTATATTACTACTCAAGTAACAATTCCCTTGTTATTGACATCACAATCTCAATGATTTTATTTTTATTTAAATCTCAATTATTAATAAAATTGTTTACATTATTAATGCTGTTGACCATATCCACATATTAATAACATGCAATTATATTTATATATACAACAAAATAACGGTTTACAGAGTGAACGGAAGGCTAATTTGCATATTGATATTTAAAAATGTGATTTTAATAAATATGTGTTTAGTACTATTGATTTCTAATTGTTTGGTTTTATTTTAATGAATATAAGCAAAAATCTCTTCAATAAATCTTAAATGAAATCCATTAACAGAAAAAAAATGTGTATTTTATTCTTTACTTCCTCTTTTAACTAAATACTTAAATGAGAAAAAATAACAATGAAAGACGAGAGTGATGGAAGTGTAAGTTTCAGTTGTTCTATTTTTCGATTATACCCCCCTGTTTCAAATCTTTTTATCTGCATTCTTATTTAGTTTCATTAGTCTTTCTAATTTAATACAATATTTTATGACATTCAAACTTAAATACTTGCACCCGGAGGGTGCATATATTTGCTAGTTTATATAATATAGTAATATATATAGTAATATGAAAAGTATATATATATATATATGGAGAAGGAATATGAAAAGTAATATGAAAAGTTTACTAAAATGGCAGAGCAGGTTCAAAATTACTAATAAAATAAAATAGTGTGATATTAATTGTACGTAACTAGAGTTTCATGCGTATTATGCAATTTTCAGACGTTTAAATATTGGAAAAGTTGCTTGTTCAGCGTTTATATAATGTGAAACGTGCTTACGCCATAGAAAGTTAAATTTAAAAACATAACATACTTGGGTCTTAAAGTACGCATTGTCCAGATGTAAAACAAATAAAAATAAAAAAATGAACAAATATTTCAGTTACACACACACACACACATTATATATATATATATATATATATATATATATATAAGATTTTTTGATGTTTGTTTATTTAGAAGCGTTGCTGATAAAGTATATATTAAATTTTTACTCGAAGGCACTTACAACGCATGTATCGCATAAAATTCGATACTTTTTCTTATAGAAAATGAACTTGACAAGTGTAATCCCAGCAAAGTGTGTAGAATATCGTACAGACTGTTTCGACTTTATTAAGTCTCATCAGCGATATATACTAACGACTTCCCTCCGACAGAAATCGAAACCGGGTCTTCAGCAAACACAGTGAAACACTAGTGAAACACTATATCGCCTCGGCCACAGTACACAGCTAACAATACCAGTGAAATTAAGCTTGTCAAATGATACTACACGTCTCTACCATAATAGGTAAGGGTCGTTTTTGAGAGAATAATAACAACAAACAGACCGCATGCCTTTCGGCGAAGTGAATAAGATTTTTGGATGTTTGTTTATTTAGAAGCGTTGCTGCTAAAGTATATATTGAATTTTTTACTTGAAGGCACTTACAACGCATGTATCGCATAAAATTCGATACTTTTTCTTATAGAAAATGAACTTGACAAGTCGAAACAGTCTGTACGATATTCTACACACCGAGCGATCCTTTGCTGGGATTACACTTGTCAAGTTCATTTTCTATAAGAAAAGTATCGAATTTTATGCGATACATGCGTTGTAAGTGCTTCAAGTAAAATTTAATATATAATATATATATATATATATAAATATTAATATTAAAAAATTATATATATATATATATATATATATATATATTATATATATATATATATATCATCATGCTGACAGCATGGATATACATGACTCTTTCCAACCGTACATAGGTTATCCTCCACACAGCATCAGGATACAGCACAGATGTGAGTGATGCAGGTTTTTTGCTAGCTGGCTTACACTGGTGTGCCTTGTATAAGTACCCCCCCATATATATATATATATATATATATATATATGTGTGTGTGTGTGTGTGTGTGTGTGTGTGTGTGTGCATTCTTATTGGCGTTGGTTTACGTGGATATATATAATATATATTTATACACACCCATAAATTGGTTTTTACCGTCCTTTGAATATCAAAAACTTCTGGAAGTATAAATTATTTATATTATCATTTAAAATTCATAAAATTCTAAAAGAAAGAAAGAAAAAAGACAAGCAAATATATAAAACATAACACATTTATAACGTTTAAGAAGAAAACTTTATTAAACTTTATATTTTTTTAATTTTGTTTTGCAAATTCTCGGGGTATATTTCTTAATTTTTCGAAAGACATATATCGTAAATTATTCCAGTCTGTCAGCTTGAAATCCTTGAAACGAAGCAAAACGTATTTGATTAACTACAGAATTGATTAATGAATAAAGAAAAAAGAAAAGAAAAAAAACCCGAAACTTTTGAAGCATCGCACCACTTGACATGCTTTTTTCAATTCAATGCATTGGTTTATTCACAGAATTGGTTTTGATGTGAGAAAAGAAACAATTTAAAATGCCGTTGGCTTAAATATAAAGTAGGAATAGAACGTGGAAAAGAAGAGATATCAATGAATTCTTAGACAGGCAGTCACATTAAAATAAAAGCAACTTGAAAAGATGTATTAATGACCCGGTAGTTAATGTTTAAAATTGTGCGTAGACATGAACTTATAATGAGTTGATTCCCAAGCAAAACAGGCAGAAAACAAGTTTATGTTAAATGTTACGAATGATACAAATGCGTTAAGTTGATAATTCTATACTGTTTTTTTATTTCATTTTATTTATTTTTTAATCTGAATGCCTCAAAGTTAAAAACGATTTATCATATAGATACTTGAAGGCTTGTACGTATTTATACGTATATTTCATACATAACTACGTAATGGTTTTATATATATATATATAATATATATATATATATATATTATATATATATATATATATATATGCACGAAAACATTTATATCAAAGCAGGATTAATAAAACAAAGTATGCTTGATATAAAATACGACCGGGGAAAATTTGCATTTATAAGTATATGTATACATTGAAACTTGAATTCTTACACACATTCCTAAACTTACACACACATACACACACATACCACACACACACACACACACACACATATATATATATATATAATATATATATATATATATATATTATATATATATATTATCATACTAAAGCTGAGTTAATCAACTTTTGCTTCCTAAAGGCTTTTTTACTGTTTAGTTTAATGACACGAAAATTATACTAAATTATTCCTTACTTTTAGGATTGAATAATGTTTGAAAAAGATTCTGTTTTAATTGGTTCTAATTAGTCGAAATTTGCAATTAAGTAAAAAACCGACCAGTCTCTTACTTTACTCTCTGTCTATCACCCTCTTGCCCTCTATGTATCTCTTAACTACTTCCTCGTTATATAATGTTAGTTTTTCTGGAGAGAGAGAGAGAGAAAGAGAGAGAGAGAGAGAGAGAGAGAGAGAGAGAGAGAGAGAGAGAGAGAGAGAGAGAGAGAGGAGAATTTGAAATGTATTTCTATGTTAAAATTTCACAACCAGCAACCCATAGCTTAAATGAGGTCAAACATTCCAAAATGATTTCAAGGTTTCGTTTATTTATTTTATTTTATTTTATTCGCTTTGCTAACTCCCTTTACCCTACCCAGAGCTGAATGGGTGACCAACGGGTCACGTGTTGTCTAGTATATATATATATATATATATATATATATATATATATAAGATATACAATCAATGGTGCTTGGTAACTCATTTTCTCGCCTCTACTATTTTCAAAACATTTTATGGTTTGAAATAACGTACGCAAAAACTAACCGTTGCAAAGGGTCTTTGATTTTACGTCTACGCTACCCTTATATATATATATATATATATATATATATATATATATATATAAATGATTGGAACGAATGTCTTGTTCGAAACAAAATAGTATTTATTCAACCAATAATCAACATGTAAATTGAGTAATATAAACAAAACATCCTTCGTCAGTGTCTCTAAAATGTTGAAAATAATCTCTCTTATGGTCCACACATCTTTGCCAATGTTATTAAACTTGTTTTATGCCATTTGGATGGAATTCTACAGGTTTTGAACCAAACCAGCGTTTCAAATCACCGTTAACTTCTTCAGCGTAATGATACGTTCTCCTACAAGTTACCTATATTTATAAATAAAGACTGTTCAGTATCAGAGAAAGACTATATATATATATATATATATATATCATCATCATCATGTCGCGCTATTAGCACGGATATCCATGACAATCTCTCGCCAACCTTTCCTATCATTCATTCTCCCAGGGAGGTCCTCTGTGCTGCAACCTGCGTCTTTGCTTAGTTGGTCAATGTAGGTCCTTGCTGGGCGGCCCACACTAGCATGTCCGTGTGTTGGCTTCCACAGGAGAACGTCACTTATGAGCTCATCCTTGCTTCTCCAGCAGTGCCCGGCATGTCTTGTCCGTCTCACTCGAATGGTTTGTGAGATGGGGGGCAAGTGGCCATATAGCTGTTTCGTCGTGGGGTGCTGCTTCCACGATTTGTTCAGGACTGCACGCAGCATTCTTGTGCAGCTCCCATCCAGCTTATTCTCAAGGCGCCTCGTTAGGGTCCATGTGGTGCATCCGTACAGCAACACTGATACAACCACCGCCTGGAAGAATTGTCGCTTTAGCTGTCAGTGAGATCGGATTTCCATATTACTGATAATTTGTTTGTGGCCGACCACGCTTTTCCTATTCGTGTATTTACATCGCTTTCTGTGGATAGGATATTACCACCTAGGTATGTGAATTGTTCTACTGGCTTAAGGGGCTTACCGTTGAGTGTGGTTATGTCTCCTTTCCTTTTGAAACATATGTACTCTGTTTTATCGGAGTTTACATGAAGGCCAATATTATTTGCAGCCTTCTCTAGGCTATGCAGTAGTGACTCGGCCTGTGGTGGTGTATCTGCAAGGAGTGCAAGGTCATCAGCGTAGTCCGCATCTGTGATTTTCTGTGCGGGATATCGCCTGCTTCTTGCCTTTTTTAGTGTGAAGCCTTCTTCTTTTATGGTATCTAATGATGTTCGGAGTACATAGTCTAAGCATATGATAAATATATATGGTGCTAGTGTATCTCCTTGTAGGACTCCAGTTCCGATGTCGAAGAAATCTGTGTCGCCATCGGGTGAGCGTACCATTGCTTGTGTATCTTTGTAGAGCATCATTATAGCAGCAACAGTTTCTTCTGGTAGCCCGTATGCTAGTAGTATTTGTTCCATTTTTCCTCTGTGTATGGAATCAAATGCCTTGGAAAAATCTACGAATAGTAGCGTTGCCTCTAGATTCTTTGCTCGTATCCCTTCTATGATTCGTCGTATAGTCAGGATCTGAGAGGTTGTGGAACGGTTTCTACGGAATCCGTTTTGGTTTTTCCTAAGAATTTTCTCTATTTCGGGTCGGATGCGATTAAGAAGAAGGGCATTATAGATCTTGGCTGCGATAGCCGTAAGAGTTATGCCTCTGTAGTTTTTAGCTATTCCTAGGTCTCCCTTTTTGGGGAACGGGAGGATGCATCCTTTTGTCCATTTATCTATTCTATTTTGTCTATATACTGCATTGCATAGCTAAGCAGTATGTCGCTGAACTTGCCCATTTTCCATACCTCGGGGTATTTCGTCAAGACCCGCCGCCCTTCTACTTTTTAGTTTATTTAAGACTACGTGGAGTTCTTCTGTTGTAAAATCCCCCAGTTTTATGTCTAGTTGTCTATCTATGATCTTTTGAGTGTTATTTACCATGATTTTAGGTGTGTTCCCCAGAAGTTCTGGAAGTGGTCTTTCCATTTTTGGAGTCTTTCTTTTTGGCTGTTTGCCTTTAGTTTATCTA
>CM042144.1:4294954-4297454 GCA_023376005.1 Doryteuthis pealeii | reverse complement strand
ACGGGATGTTACAATGGATGGACATTTATTTGTCGATGTTCGAACGTTTCGGTTTATAAAGGACACCTTTTTCAGGACAATTAAATGATTCAAGGAGAAAAAAGGAATTATATAGTTAAAAGATGGTTGATGTTTTGCATGCTTTTTTACAACCTCAACGCATTCTAAACATCCATCTTCTTTTTAACATAAATCCTTTTTTCACCTTAAATAATTTCATTGTCCTGAAGGTTTCCTTTATAAGCCGAAATGTTCGAACATAATACATTTCCATCCATTGTAGCAACCGGTATTTGTTCTACATTTTCTCCACGTACTGTCGGATTAATTTCCTCATCTTACCACTATATATATATATATATATATATATATATATATATATATATATATATATATATAAATTGATTTTAATTTCTATTATTTATTATTTTTTAATTTTTTTTTTTTATTATCTTACTATTAATTTATTTTATTATTTTTATCTTAACTAGTATTTTCTTTTATACTTCATTATACTCTAATGTTTAAATTTAAAATCTTTTTATTTTACTTGTCTATTTATATTTTAATATACTACTCTGTTTTTTCTGTCTTGTCACTTTTTGGTCTGTCTGGACACCCTGAAATCAACCTTGAAATGTATCTCTTTTTTTCATTCACTTCCTGTTTCTATGGTTACAATCCTACACTGTTAAATATATATATATATATTTTTTATTATTATTTTTTGTTTTTGTTTGAATTTATATATATTCAGCTCTTTGGGTTTTTTTGTGATATGCTTGTCCATAAGTGAATTGAGACCCATCTGATGAGGCGAAAATTTGGGGAGCCGGTTTAAATCAACTTAGATTTATATGGGCCCCAATTTTCGTCGAAATAAATTTATTATGGGATTACTGTATTGAGTTCTTCCTTCCTTTATTGATATATATATATATATATATATATATATATGTGTGTGTGTGTGTGTGTGTGTGTGTGTGTGTGTGTGTGTGGTATGTATATTGAAAGGAAATAACACCTGGCAGGATTATATTTTCACCCGTTTTTTAATATTTCTTTTTCTAGGCATTTTTTTTTGAGATCATTTCACATACTTGGAATAATAAAAACGAAAAAAAAGTTTAGCTTTTTCCCGAATCAGCTTTTTATTTTTATATAACAGAAAGTAATTTCATGAGTTTTGTTTTTACTTTTTTTTTTCACCCGTGTTCAAATATCAATCTGCCTTAAACTATTCGTCAGCTAAAATACAAGATATTCAAAATTACAACACATGTTTAACTTTATACTGCCCTGTCTGCTGTAACGCTAGTTTGCACCAAATGTACATCTGCAGAGAGGTAAGACCTCCCCCCGCCCAATGGGACCACCTATTTGTCATACGTGACAACCCGTGATACTTAAGGATGGAACAACGATCTCTGAGCAGGCCATGACAACACTGCACATTGACCCTTACTTAATCTAGACGGATAGTGAGAGAGGACCTCTCCGATCAATCAACTGGTCACGTCAATCCCTGTGACCCATATGATTGTCCCAACCCTGTTATATATAGGCAACCCTATACCTTATAGCAAACCCAAAACGTTTTTATCATGTATATGCTAGAAGGCGGTGGCTGATGGACTTAAGTTACTGGAAATGATGTTAAACTCTGATGGTGAAGTCCTGGAACTATGCTGAATGTGAAGTACCCCTTCATCCCCATTACTCCCAGGTCCACTCTATCTCGGAGTAGTAGTCCCTATTTATGAGTTGAATAGAAAAATATGAGTTTAAAATATCATGTTTAAAATAAGTGAGTTTAAAAACAAAAAAAAAAACACCCAACAATCAACTTAATAATATTCATTTAAAAATTAAAATATACATAGAAATAGCATTGAAATTCAACTTAAAAATGTCCTGCGTTTGTAAATCTCAAAAGTAAACAAATCAATGCACCCCCCCCCTTCTACCTAGGTGATGCTGGGTAGGTGCTTCTAGTCTATTCTAAATATACAAATATCTAGAGGAAAGAAAGTGATAGAATAAAAAAATGATGTAAAGGAAAGAAAGATATAGAATTTTTAAAAATGCTGTAGAGGAAAGAGACAAGAAAAAGATGTAGAGGAGAGAGAGAGAGAGAGAGAGAGAGAGAGAGAGAGAGAGAGAGAGAGAGAGAGAGAGAGGGGGGGCATATTGTAGAGGAAGAAAAAGGTGAAGAGAAGAAACAAAGAAAGTGGATATGCAATAGTGATAGATGAGAGAGATAAGGTAGATAAAAGATGGTCATACCGAGACAGAATAGGTGGAGAGAGGGAGAAAGAAAAGAGAAAAAGGTGCAGAAGAGGGGAAAAAGATAGGATACAATATACAATAGATAGATAGATAGATAGAGAGAGAGAGAGAGAGATAGGGGGGGAGAGAGAGGTAGAGAGAGAGGGTATGGAAAAATATATATTTATAAGGATTTGATGTAGAGGAAAGATAGTTATAGATGGCGGGAGAT
>CM042144.1:4282454-4284954 GCA_023376005.1 Doryteuthis pealeii | reverse complement strand
CAAAGCCTGAAGAAGATACCAAAAGATCTGAAACACGTGTCGCATATGTAAGATAAAAAGAATAAAACATTTTTTCTAAAAACTTAATCCATTTTGCGGACCTTTTTTTATAAAATATTGAATTTTCTCATGTTGGAACCAGAACAAACTTGAATGGTTAGAGTTTTTTGTATACACATGTGAGATATCCTAAATGATGTATATATATATATATATATATATATATATATATATATTTGGAGGATATGTGCTTAATGGAAGTCATACCTAATTTTGAAAATTAATTAGTTAATAATTAATGAATTTAGGCGGGCATATATGTTCAAATGTAAGGCTAAACAAATCGATAAATTGTTTAGCCTTACATTTGAACATATATGCCCGCCTAAATTCATTAATTATTAACTAATTAATTTTCAAAATTAGGTATGACTTCAATTAAGCACATATCCTCCAAAAATTGTCGGCTAAAAGTCATATCAAATAAACACCTTGTGTAGTTACGTACTCTGTGAGTTCAGTGTGATCAATATACACACACATACACACACACACACACATATATATCCGTATCAAAGGATATATATATATATATATATATATATATATATATATATATATATATATATGTATGTATGTATGTATATATATATATATAAGTTAAAAGAAAGGAAATGAATCCGACAATATGAGTATGAAAAGGTGGAATGAAAACATCACACAATGCTGTTAAAGAAGAAAACAATTCATAAAATAATCATAGCTGATACTGATCAATATTTCGATTTTACAAGAATCATCATCAGAGCTCATTCACTTCGTAGTTGTTTGGGTCGGAGAAGAATGTCAAATCAGTTCACAAAAAAAACCTTAATACTACAAAAAAGAACGAAAGTCGTTACATTATTCACCAATGTGGGCATTCGCGCCATATATATGTCGGTCATGTCTCTATGTATACCTTTTGTCAGTAAAACATATCAAAATGTAGCGGATTTTTGAGATGTTGGCAATATATATATAATATATATATATATATATAGTTTTTTTTTGTTTGTTTTTTTTCTTTTTCTTATTTTATTTTATGAGATTTTATTAATCTTAATCATTATGCTTTATTCCTTTACCTTATTGTCATTATCATTATTATTTGTTACTTTTATTTTTTTTTATTTTTATTTTTAATTTTTTAATCTTTTATTGTTTATTTCTATATTATTTTGTTATCTTTATTTTTCTCTTTCTTCTTCTCTTCTTCTCTTCTTTTTTCTCTTTTTTTATTATTTTTAGCCTTTAAATTCTGCTCATTTTGTATATACACTCTTACAACTATTTATCCAAGGAATCTGCCCCAAGCTAAGCCACACCTCATCCAAAACATAGACCTCCCCCGCCTCATCCAAAGAAACTAACCCCACCCATTCCAAAATAAGACACCAACCCTCCCTCCCCTAAATTTATAGATATAAAGAGATGTTACTTTGGGAAAATTCTCAGTAAGAGTCATGTTCTTGTGA
This sequence comes from Doryteuthis pealeii, assembly GCA_023376005.1. Taxonomy (NCBI): domain Eukaryota; kingdom Metazoa; phylum Mollusca; class Cephalopoda; order Myopsida; family Loliginidae; genus Doryteuthis; species Doryteuthis pealeii. Next base: position 4,283,437 of record CM042144.1, on the reverse strand, counting down.
TTACCTGAAGATGCCGTATTAATACGGTTGAAGTAAATTGTTGTAATGAAGCAAGTTTAGAGTTTTTCTTCATTTACTAAATATATATATATATATATATATATATATATATATATAGACAATTACAAATGATTATGTGAGTTCAGTTTGATCAACACCCACCCAGCATATAATTGTTTTTTTTTCTGTTTAAAAGGGTGGAGTTTGGGGATGGAAAGACATTTTTTAAAACTATATTTTAAGATATGCTTTAAAATTTCTGCCCGACCGTTTTTGATTCTACTTTTAGAAATTTCGAGCTCTTTCTCGAACGAATCGAATGTTCGATTTGTTCTATTCTCACTGGTCAACCAGAGTTCACTAGCCTAAAGATCAAAGACGTATTGGAGTCACTCATCCTATTTTTTCGTTAAACTTAAACTTATCGTCTCCTTTCTCTCGTTAAAAGATGTTATCTTTCCTAACTACTTTTTCAGTGATTCCACAAAGACCACCCAGCAATATAAGATAATTGGTAGTACATTTTTCTAAAGGTTTTTTTCCTAAGTCTGGCACAAGGCCACAAATATAGGTGCTGGGCGGCGATTACGTAACAGTTGTTAACGACACCGGAAATATCTCATCCCAATCTGATATTCTGCTATGTTTACAATATCTGGCAACAATTCTCAATGATCCAATGATGTTTCTTTCATGTTACGATCCATTTGTCCACTTTTAGGCTGTAGGTAAAAGTAGACCTTGCTCTAACCCAGTGGTTCCCAAGTGGGCGGTAGCGCCCCCTCCCCTGGTGGCGGTGGGAAGATAAGAAGCGTGGTGAGGCAAAAAGGGGTGGTGATATGTTGACAAGGTGGCAGTTGGTAAATAAATTCTCTTTTTTTAACAAAATCTAAATGACAAAATATGACATAAATACCAAGGTAAAGGAACACGTATGCTGTTTGTACAGTGGAGATCCGTCCTGGCATTAAGTTCGATCTGTG
>CM042144.1:4252454-4274954 GCA_023376005.1 Doryteuthis pealeii | reverse complement strand
ATTAGAGAATGTTTGACTAGAAGCAAGATTACTAGTGAGAAAAAAGTTTCAATGAACACTTGGATAGTTCGTAGATTTGATGCTGATACAAGTGCATTGACCTAATATGTGTAAATTTATTGAAGAAACAGAAAATGAATGCCTTTAAACCAACAAAGTTGTAAATTTCAACAGAAGCTTCTTTCTTTTCTTTCTTTCTTTCTTTCTTTCATTTTGTTTATTTTCAAAGGTAGAATCATATCATTACATAGTGACAAGGCAAATACATAGTTTACTCGTTTAAATACCAACATTCAGTTTATAAAATTACCATTTCTCATATAGCATACTGTAATATGTTTTCAAGTTGCTGTTTTACAAATTGAGATTTTTCGAACAGTATATTTTTTTACTAACTTTTCCGCACGAGCTGGATGTGACACAAGGTCATTTTTTAAGTGGAATTTAACAAGTTTGAATTCAGAGATTTCCGTTCTCCTAGACTGGTTACCTAGTTCAGATTAAAGAGCTCAATCCGAACTATTATTTACCCACAGGTGTAAGGAAAGTAGTTCGATGCATACCTTTCCCACGGGTATTAGCGCAATGTGAAATGCCAACAGCCTCGTCCAAGATTTGAACTCGGGTCTATGAGTCCATTTCCTCTTACTCTGACCATTACAACCCACGCCTCGAACAGTATGATAAGTAAAGTTGACGGAGTGGCCTACTTTTGGTATCAGCCTGACAGTGAGGGAGTCTATCTCCTTTTCGCTAGAAAGGGAGACTGTGCTAAGGTGGAGCGCCGCACTACCGTCAGCTCCCCACTTTACCACACAGATCAGATTACCAGACCCAGGCTACTCATACGCTGAGTTGGCGGGAACAGGTATCGAAGCCTTGTGGATCCTTGGCTGATACTCTACCGACTGAGCTAAACTGGTCCATATTCCATAATCCTTGATTTAAAACTTTAACCCTACCTGTCGGTTTGGGCTGTATAATACACAGACTGCAACTCTGCAGCGTGGTAAAACTTCCCCCTAAATGGGTGGTAAAATGTGATGCTTAAGGATGGGATCCTGGTGACTGTACAGTCCATGATTTGCAACACTCCACTTTTGACCTTACTTAGGCTAGACGAGTGGTCGGAGAGGCCCCCATATTCAATAAATAGGCTGGTCACATCAAGCCCTATCACCTTCATGATTTTGCCGACCCTATTGTCCTTATGGTAACCCCGCAACCCTTTTTTATCATATATGTGCTAGAAGGCTGTGTCTGAGGGCCTTTGTGTCTAGTCTATGATTTTAAACTGCATCGAATGGTGAAAATCCAATTCTGGAGCTCTGGGGAGAGTGGAGTACCCCTTCATCGCCATTACGAAGGGGGAGTAAATGTTAGGGTCTCGTCTATGGGTTAAATATACGAAAATGGGTTTGAAAAAGAAAAACGTGTTTAAAAAATTGAGTTTAAACGAAAAAAAAATGAATTCTCGTCAAGAATGAATAAAAGTAAACGTCTTCGATATGAAATAACCCAAGAAGGCTTGACATGCCGTAAAATCAAACCAACCAAACTAATACGTTAACGTTTTCAAATAATAGTTTCCATTTTATGATAAGCATGTGCTTGCACACATGTTGTTTATAGTAACTAATGATAATTGCTAGTAAACACTTATGTGGCTTTAAGTAACCAAAAAATAAAATACTGTTATATATCATCAAGTATTCTGTTGAATACGAATATTTTTAAAGAGGTCGATTTTCCCCATAGATGGACTCTAATTAATTCTACCACTCTTGGTTTGAGTAATGGCTAATAAAAGAGTAATAGCAATGTAAAGATACTCGACACAAACAGGAACTCAGTTTAGTAACATACCAAAAACACTGATTTAATTGGGGTGAGATATTACTGTTCTGCAGGGACTGCCGTCAGCGTATTCTAAGCCCCATGAAAAGGAAGATCCATAGTCCTGCTTTACAAAAGGTTGTCGACAGGGTTAATGATTATCAGGTTTTTTTTTCAGACATTAACTCTCATGCTTCACATTGAAAATTCCCCTCTGTATCATAAACAGCCCTGTCGGCCGGGGCGTTAGAATACACCAAATGCACTTCTGCAGACGCGTAAGACCTCCAATGGGTCCACCTGTTGGTCGTGTGTTGTGAATCGTGATGCTTAAGGATGGAATCCTGATGGCTGAGCAGTCCATGACACCCAACACTCCACTTTGGCGCTTACTTAGGCTAAACCGGCAGTCGGAATGGCCCCTTTTGTTCAATCGTTGGTCACATAAAACCCTAGCATCTACATGATTTCCCGACTCTATTGACCTTATGACAACTCCAACTAATTTTATCTTATATTTGCCAGACGGCGATGCCAGAGCTTCTTAATGTCCTGTGTAAATAGTTAAACTTTAATGGTGATGTTCCAATTCTGGGCTCTGAGTAATGTGTAGTACAAATTAATTTTAATTACTCCCATCTCCACTCTGACCCGAACTGTTAGGGTCCCATCTATGGGCTATATAGAAAAGTGAGTTTTAAAAAATTTTTAAAAATTGAGTTCCAATTAAAAAGTTGAGTGCTCATAAATAATGAATATAATATGACCTAATGGATTGACATGCCGTAAAATCCGACCAACTAACCAAACATATGCTTTGTAACATAAGGAAACAAAACCCCACAAGGAAACAGCTGTATGGCCACCTGTCCCCCATCTCACAAACCAACCGAGTGAGACGGACAAGACATGCTGGACACTGCTGGAGAAGCAAGGACGAGCTAATAAGTGACTTTCTCCTGTGGAAACCAACACGTGGGCATGCTGGTGTGGGCCGCCCACCAAGGACCTACATTGACCAACTCTGCGAGGATGCTGGATGCGGCGTGGAGGATCTTCCTGGGTCAATGAATGATAGGGAGTGTTGACGAGGGATTGTTATAGATACCCATGCTGATTGCGCGACATGAGGATGATGATGATGATGATGACCTTCTTTGAATCAAACATTTCAATGGACTCGCGGGTAACTGAAAACTACCTACGACGTCTCAAGATTTAAATCTTTACAATTCGAACTGTACCATTCTGATGACTGGGCTCAGTCAAGGCAAATGCTTTTGAAAAGAATGTCAAAAATTGACTCTTGATTCTATATTTGATACTTTATTTGATAGTATCGATTATCCTGCGCGTATTATTCCCACCCAAATGAAATCATTAACAGGTCAGTGTGTAGAAAGGTAACTTTGACTCTAGACTTATTTTACCTCGTCGAGTACAGAGTTACCGAATGCCCCACACAGATGCCACAGACAGCACATACTTCATAAGTTGAGGAGCGTTATTTATAGAATACTTTGTTGTACACGTAACAGAAAGAGTTCTACAGACTGCACAAACGTAAATATGTACGAAGCAGCATATTTATATCTGAGAGTCTTTTGTTAGAAAGAATGGGAGAGTTTAACCTTGAAGGTCTTTGGTTTGTCCAGAAAGGAAGGGGTCAGTGGAAGTGCGAAGCGCGGGGGGTGGTCAAGTCTAAAGCCACATTGAATGTGCTGATTACCCTTTGAACTCGATTCTTGAACACGTAAGCTCCTTGTCTACTCTTGCAAGGCGAACCGGATGTAATATTTGCATTGGTACTCCATCGACGTCTTTAGCTTGTTAGAACCCAGTAAAGCGTAGCCACTTCAAATGAAGTAAAGTCACACACACTTAAACATACGCGAGCCCCGCACAGAAACAAGAATAGCTAGATAAAGGGATATATATATATATATATATATATATATATATATATATATATATATATATATATATATATATATATATATCCTACGCAAGCCCCATGCAGAAACAAATAGAATAGCTAGATAAAAGCATACTTATTCATTTATTTATTCATATATGAATGTATGCATATATATATATATATATATATATATATATATATATATATATATATATATATATATATATATATATATATATATATATATATATATATATATATATATATATATATATATATATACGCAAGTCATATACAGAAACAAGTATGGCTAGATAGAAGAACATATCTATTCATTAATTTCTTTCTTTATATAAAAATGTATGAGTACTCTCTCTCTCTCTCTCTCTCTCTCTCTCTCTCTCTCTCTCTCTCTCTCTCTTTATATATATATATATATATATATATATATATATATATATATATGATACGCGAGCCCCATGCAGAAACAAGAATCGCTTGATAAAAGCACATATTTATTTATTTATATATGAATGTGTAATATATATATCTATATTGTTGTAGTTGGATTATATATATATATATATATATATATATATATATATATATATATATTCATTCGAAGTGGTGGAAAAATGTCCTTGGCTCGATGAAGAAGGGAATAAAGTAGAATCAAGAAACGCACATGCCCATCCTCAGAGGAATTATGCTGTATGTGCGCGAGAGTGAATAACTGTGTACGTTTTTGAATATATGTTTATGAGAATTGGTGTATGTGATTATGTGATAGTATGTGAATGTACATGTCTTATTGTGAATATGTATGTGTGAGTGTGTGTAAGAGTTGATGTGTGTATCTGAATATGTGTGGTGTGTATATTTGTGAGTAAGATTTCGCGTATATTTGTGTGTCCGTTGGTGTGAATGTGTGTGAGTGTGAAAATGTGTGTGAATCTGTCTAAATATGAATATGCGTACATGTGTGTGCGTGCAAATGAATGAGTTTGTGTGTATATGTATATGCTGTAGATAGAAGGAAAGTGGTCAAGAAATGGTCATGATACGTTTCGTCTGTATTCACAGTGTCTGTGGTGACTGTTGTTCATATGTGTGTATTAGTTTAGATGGGTGTATTAATGAGTGCGAGTGTGAATTTTGTGCGTGAGTTTGAAGATATGTATGTGTGAATATGATTGTGTGCATATATATGCGTGAGTATGAGTGGGTGTATGAATGTGTATATGTGTGTATGTAAAAGAGTGTGAATTATTATGTGTGTGTTTCACGGTGCATGTGTTTGTAAATATGTGTCCATGTGCTTTAACCTAACAAAGGTGATTAAATGAGAAATAACCAAACGGAGGTTGGAAATGAAATGGAATCTTTATACTATTAAAAAATGCAATACTCGCCAGCGGCGTGAAGAAGGTAAACTACTGCTAGTGGTATAAGAATACAAAGTCAACATAATACTCCTGTATTCATGAGGATTGGGACATACACATTAATGTTAATAGGTAGGGTATATAACAGAATATTAGTGTGAGTGGGAATGCCTGTATATAAATATCCGTGAGTGAATGTGTGTGTGTTTGGAATATATATATATATATACGTTGGAGTGGGAATATAGTTGTATTATGAGTTGGAATATATATATATATATATATATATATATATATATATATATATATATATATAGTGTGTGTGTGTGTGTGTGTGTGTGTATTTACCAACCCCTCCGCACGAGCAGGATGTGACACAAGGTCAATTTCTTAAGCGGAGTTCAACAGGTTTGAATTCAGAGTTTTCCTTCTCCTAGACTGGTTACCTAACCAAGGTTAAAGAGCCCAGTCTGCCGTACTATTTATCCATAGCTGGAGGGAGAGTAGGATTCATACCTTTCCCAAGGGTATTAGCGCAAAGTTAAATGCAATTATCACATCCAGGATTTGAACTCGGGGCGACGAGTCCATTTCCCATGACTTTAACCATCGCACCACGCGCTTCCTAAATATATGTGTATATATATGGGTGAGAGTTAATGTGAGTGTTTGGCTAAGTAGATTGGAATGTATACATATCTGTGTGTGTGAATTTGTGCATGTTCGCATGAATATAAGTGTATGTTTGCGAGTGTGTATGTAAGTATATGACTGAGATTTTTGTGTGTAAATGTATTTGCGAAAGTGTGAATATATATTTGGGAGTGTGTACGCTAGGTAGCACCAATTTTACCCAGTGAAAGTTAACCCCCTTATATTTAACACAATGAAACTTGCAGAAAAATTAATATTTTCTTGAAATGTTTTTTTTCCATTCGAAAGAAAAAACATTAAACAAACTCCTGATGATTTTAAAAAAAAATTTTCAGCTTACGAAAATAATGAAAACTTTGATTGAAAAACAATGTTTTCATTTTTGCACAGTTAAATTAACTGAAATTTAACGTAGCTAAAAACAAGTTACAATAAGAGGATTTTTAAAAAATTCTATGAAAAATCAGTTAATGGTCCGATTTTCACGAAAATTTCCATAAATATTTACAATTGAATGTAAATACATCTGAAATAGTTTTTTCTAAAATATATTAGGGGAAATATTGTTTTATGAGGTCTATCACCCCCCCCTATTTTATTTTATGAGATAAAAAAAATGACGCGCTAGAAAAATGTTGTACTTTTTTTTCTATAAAGATAAGAGTCTAAATAATTATATCAATGAAATTCTATAACGTACCGAGCTAGTTTTTTAGGAAAAAATAATGAATTCGGAAATAAAAAGTACAAAAAAATGTCGTAATATTAATATTTGAAAACTTTTTTTTTTGCTTTTGTAATTGGTTTGTACTATATTCTATTAAATTGTCAAAAAAAAATTTTTTTAAAGAAATTAATTTTCAAGAGATTTTCAATTTTTTGTATGATTAAATATGTTTTTCTACGTGAAATAAATTTATTTTTCTGCGCTAAAAAATAGAATTTTTCATGGATATTTAGAAATATGAATTTTAAAATTCAGGTGAACTAAAAGTTTTTCCGATCCGAGCTCGATTAATATTTTTAAAAGAATTTGTAATTTTTATTGTTGAATAGTAATGTGTGATTCTTAGAATATACGGAAGAGCAAAACTGACATATTTTTTTTGTTTTTATACAAAGAGTCGAGACGCTTCTCAGTAACCAAAGTTTGTTTTTCTTAGCGTAAAATATTTTATTTAACTTTTTCGACTAATTAGAATAAAAAGTAAATATATATTGATTATTTTATCAGTTTTTCTCTTAGAAAAATATTCAAATTTTCATTTCATTTTCGATTTTAAAAATTAATACCAAAACCGAAGACATCTTTTTTTAAACGTCAATTTCACTGTGAAAATTTAATATTACATTTTTTCAAGTTTTTATTCATTTTAATAGTAAATTCTAATATTAAATTTTTAAAAGATTTTATTAATTTTAATAGTAAATTTTGTCTAAAAAAATATTTACGGTCCACCATATGTAGATTTATCATCGTAAGAGGGTAATAATATGTATTTTTCTGTCTAAATTGCGGCCTAAAAATTACCCTGTAATACGGATAGGTTTATTTATTTTTTAAGATAACGATGCAATTTTCCCCAATCGGATAATTTGATCTTTGAATCAACTGTTTTTCTTTGTAACAACCCTGTACGATCTTTAATTGTTTCTTACGAGATTTTTGATAAACAAAGTTCGGAAATATTTATTGCCGTTTTATTCAAGATGGCCTAAGCTGAACCACGTGACCTAGTGTATGCATTTATATAATACTAGCAGGACTTGAGGATATGATAACTTAATTATTAAAACGTTTGATATGTTTAATTAAGAGCTATTGTAAAAGAGTACAATATCTAAAAAGTATAATAATCTTGATTTAACTCTTTCTCACACTTTTTTTTCTTTTTTTTTCTCATCATCTTTTCTGTTCGATTGAAAGAGATTAGTGTTATCACTTTCGAGCACTCACCCCTTCTGTCTATCTTTCACCTACTCTCTTTCTTTCTTTCTTCTTTCTTTCTTTCTTTCTTATAATTCTTCTCTGTAGCATGCCCTTTTTTCCCTTTCTTTCTTGATATAAAAAAAGGAATGGTGATTTATTTAGCTGCGGTGATGTCACTGATAAAAAAATAAGTATTCAGCGAATAAGCAATACCAAATAATCAGGATTTCAATTTCTGCATTTCATCTTGGAAGAATTTGACAGTCTCATTTTTAACCTGAGGGTGTTGCAAGACGATAACGGTTGTACTTTTAAAGGCTCACGTGTATTAATACATAGATCGTTATTTTTGTTTTTCCTTATTTGCTTCTCTTCCTCCATTCTGTTCATATTCTATTTACTATCAGTATTATATATCTCTTTCAGTTGCCTAATATATAGAACAACTGCGATATCTAAGAAAGCTACCCAGACATCAACATTTAAAATTTAATGTCATATTCTAAAAACATCATCTTATTTTCAAAGGTTAACTTTCGTTAAGATCCATTTTTTTCCGAGAAACTCAAAGCATATGAATTATTTATTTCTTCGCTGAATTAAAAACTTCATTCACATTTTCCTTACGTTATGTGTTTGTTGCACATCCTGGGCGAGGCTGTTTGCATTTCACATAAACCTAATACCATTGAGAAAGGTAAATCTCCGATTACTCTCCTTCCAGACATGGGTTAATAGTAGGGAAGACTGGGCCCTTTAACCTTGGCTAGGTAACCAGTCTAGGAGAAGGAAAAATCAGTGGACCGTTAGATGGCAAGCTCGCCTGGTACTCTCCAAGTTTAACTCACAGGAATTTTCAGTATGGTTTTACGGCTACCTGACTTTGTCTGGTTGTCAGGGTTTTTGCAAATACAGCGAAATTTCTTGAATCATCTGGGAACTGCACTGTAATCCTGAAAGAAACTTTAAAACAAACTTATAAGAATAAACAGACACATACACACAGAGACAGAACCAGAGACGCACGTACACACACACACACACACACACACACACACACACACACATATATATATATATATATATATATATATATATATTGTAATAATGTATGGTTATCACTATATCACTTAAGCAAACAAAACATCATAACACTAATAAAAACATTGGGCACAGTTATATATATATATATATATATATATATATATATATATATATGATGGCAGTGAACTCGTGATTCGAGTCAGACCATTTCCTGCTTTTTCCCTTTTTTTTTTCATCATCATATTTATATGCCAGTTGTATTTGACTCTCCATTCCTGTGTTTTCTCAGATGACTCACCAGGCCAGCCCTGGAGAGACATACTCCTCCACATAAACCACATATTGGAACTTCTCCACTTTGAATGTTGCTTGGTTGAAAATTACCCTTTCTAATTGACCGTTTCAGTTTTTGGTGTTTGATTCGGTTGGACTCAAATTCTTCCACAGACAGGTAGATAGTGGCTCTCCAGCTAGGTCTATTACAAACTAGCTTCTCCCAGTCCTCAATAGCAATATCAGTGTTCTTCATATATATATATATATATATATATATATATATATATATATATATATATATATATTGCTGTTGAGGACTGGGAGAAGCTAGTTTGTAATAGACCTAGCTGGAGAGCCACTATCTACCTGTCTGTGGAAGAATTTGAGTCCAACCGAATCAAACACCAAAAACTGAAACGGTCAATTAGAAAGGGTAATTTTTAACCAAGCAACATTCATATATAATATATATATATATATATATATATATATATATATATACAAATACACACACACACAAAACACACACACACTACTTTCTAGATTAAAAAATAGTTTGACGTGAACCTCAAGGCACCGGCGCTTGGTTACTCATAATATAGTTTCAGAATCGCATAGGGGAGAAACTGTCAGTGAGCAAGTGCCGTTGACTTCATGAGCACGTTACCTTAGTTCGGATATACATGCTCTATCCACGATATTGCGCAATGTTTGCTTATATTCTTTAGTAAATAAACACTCTATATTATCAATATCAATATCAACACACACACACACACACACACACACACACACACACACACACATATATATATATATAATATATATATATATATATATATATATATAGATTCTTTTACTCATAAAAATTTTCAATGTCCTGAAAAACAAATACTTTAGTATCGACATAAAGAGTTTCCATCATTCATGACATCCTGTGTTTGTTTTCTTTAAAAAAACTTTTCTACACACACACACACACATACACACACACACACACACACACACTCACACAGACACACACACACACACACACACACATATATATATATATATATATATATATATATATATATATAAAAGTAATTGGTAATTTGCTTGAAGCATTGTTGAGTATGTTATAAAATAATAAAATTCGAAGGCAATACAATGCGTAAAAATAAAGACAAAAAGATGTTTTATATGTCTAATCGATTTCAAAGTAAAGCTTTATCATCAGAGTTTAATTTCAGAAAATTTTCTGAAATTAAACTCTGATGATAAAGCTTTACTTTGAAATCGATTAGACATATAAAACATCTTTTTGTCTTTATTTTTTACGCATTGTATTGCCTTCGAATTTTATATATATATATATATATATATATATATATATATATATATATATATATATATAATCCAGGTGCCGCGTTAGCTTTTACGTTGCAGTGGCATTAGTAAATTATCAAAAAGTGCTCAATATATCAAAGGCATTGAGCAATACTAACTTAATTAATAGTTATACTGAAAAAGAGTTTCAGCCTCTAATGTGGTTTCGGGACCCTACTTTACACTTGACAAAGTCAATATCATTACTTTATCTCAGTCAAACTAAGTATTGACATCTACTTAGTCAAGTGTAATATAGGGTCCCGAGAAAATCATTTAGATCGAAACCAGGGTAGACTCCTAACTCTTTTCCACTATTAATATCATTACCATTATATATATATGTGTATGTGTGTGCGTACGTATATATATATATATATATATATATATATATATATATATATGTGTGTGTGTGTGTGTGTGTGTGTGTGTGTGTGTGTGATGGACTCTCCCGTCGATCGACGTATGAATGTTCATACAATGAACATCCACACAGTGATTTATTTATAGTGATGAAGGCTTGTTTGGACCATCCACACTTTTTGGCACAGTCGATAGAAAAGAATTGGTGCATCAAGGGTTGCCACAAACCCAATCAACGACCAGCCTCAGGAATTTTGAATTCAGAGTCATCGCTCTCCTAGACTGGTTACCTACCCAAGGCTGAAGGGCCCAGTCTTCCTTACTATTTAACCCATAGCTGGAGGGAATTTTGAATTCAGAGTTATCCCTCTCCTAGACTGGTTACCTACCCAAGGCTGAAGGGCCCAGTCTGCCCGACTATTTAACACATAGCTGGAGGGAGAATATATGGATTACTACCTTTCCCAAGAGTATTAACGGTATGTGAAATGCCAACAGCTTCGTCTAGGAATTGAACTCGAATCGACGAGTCCATTTTCCACGACTCTAACCACTATATATATATATATATTATATATATATATATATATATATATATATATATATATATATATATGAGATTGAGGCGCGTGGGCTAGTGGTTAGAGTCGTAGAAAATGTCAATATATATATATATATATATATATATATATATTCAACAAAAGACAAGAAAAGTATTAATGGATTTATTTTATGAGAACAAAGGGAACAAAGTGGGAATGATGAATGCATTTCTTCGAGTTACGTCACGCGTCATGACATCTTCGCGTGTGCGGAACGCGACTCGTCTTTCAAAAATATAATGCTGAACAAATACGGTTACACAACAAAAAAATTTATAAAGATTTTTATCTCCTGTCATCTATAAAACATCCAACAATCACTTCACCCTTTAATACATCCTGATGAAGGTTTAAAGAAACCGAAACGTTTAAGCGTTGATGAATAAATTCATCTAATTTTTGGAACACTTGTTTTTTCAAATTTCTTAATATTGTCGGATTTATTTCCATATTTACTCCCATATATATATATATATATATATATATATATATATATATATATCTTATTATAATGGAGGTTGTGTGTTTTTCTGTCTGTAACCGAAACTATATTACTACTCATGTCACAATTCCCTTAGTTATTGACATCACATTCTCAATGATTTTATTTTTATTTAAACCTCAATTATTAATAAAATTGTTTTATATTATTAATACTGTTAACCATATCTACATACTAATAACATGCAATTATATTTATATATACAACAAAATAGCGGTTTACTGTGTAAACGGTAAAACTAATTTGCATATTGATATTAAAAACTTAATTTTAATAAATATCTGCTTAGTATTATTGATTTCTACTTGTTTGGTTTTATCTTAATGAATATGAGCAAAATTCTCGTGGATAAATCTTAAAAGAAATTCATCAACAAAAAGAAATAACTGTAATTTTATTCTTTACTTCCTATTTTAACTCAAGAGCTAAATTAGCAAACTTTAGCATTGAAAAACGGAAGTGATGGAAGAGTAATTTTCGGTTGTTTTATTTTCCGATTATACCCCCTCCGTTTCAAATCTTTTTATCTGTATTCTTTATTAGTTTCAATAGCATTGGTGATTTAATCTAATTACGTTAAAACTTAAATACTTGCACCCGGAGGGTGCATATATTTGCTAGTATATATAATTAATGTTGATATTATGATTTCACACTCATAACTTCAAGTTTCTTGGTAGTCCAATCATCAGATGAGAAGTGGTTGAGATGTAGATGATGTAGAACCTGTGAACTTCTTAATCATCAAGTGCAACCTACCACATCCTTTTTGTCAAATAAAATTACAATAGCATATCTTCACTTTCTAGCATGATATCTCAATTTTGTATCAGAAAAAAAAAAAAAATCTAAAAAAAATTTAAAAAAACACCATTAAAATTTTGGTAAATTTTTTCATTTCCCATAAGTAGTGTCTATTAATTAACTTTGTACTTTTAACTTTGAAGTTATTAATTAAAAGTGTAAACGGACTAAAATGGTTGATGACTAAAGCTTTCTTTGTTGACAATTAATTTCAATGGCGCTTTTAACATAAAAAGAATCCGCTTGCCGAGTATAGAGTCTTGATAGGCAGTCTTTAGATGTGATAAAATTTAAGTAGCCAAAACTTTGAATAAATAAATAAATGAATATATATATATATATATATTATTATTAAAAAATGGATACAATATAAATCTACTCTAGTTTCACCATAAGGATCTTCAGGGTTAAATCCACTGAATTAATCGAGGTACCGATTAATTGAAGCCGATCACAGGTGTGTTCATTGTATAAGATTTTATAAATAAATTTGCTCTACTTCGTATTGAGCACTTTATATTTGTTATATCGCTGATTTAACCCCTGAATTTTGAACCTCCAACGATCGTGCCCATTTTCACCGGTAAGCCACCTTTTATCTATCTATCTATCTATCTATCTATCTATATATATATATATATATATATATATATATATATATATATATATATAAAGAACAGTTGTGTGTATATATGTATGTATGTCCGGAAGAAAGTACGAAAATAAAACAATTATCAATAAAGTAAATATATATACACATTAAATATCACCGGTTCCTGCTTTTTGAGCAAAACTAATAGTTAATTGGTTAGTATTCGAGAAGATAATTAAACAATAAAATTTATATAGTAACAGCATGGACTTCTTGTTTTTTTTCTTTCTTTTTTTTTCATTAACGCAGGCCGGATTAACGCGAAATCTTTTATATAGGGATTTTAATTGGGACCAACTCGCAATTCCGTAATAATCGATCTCCGAGATTAACTTTGTTTTTGTTTCCCCGTATATCCAGGCGAAGCCGGGTAGCCACTTCTAGTAAACAAATTAAGGAAATATTTTAATACACAATTTTTTGATCTTGTTCACAATCATTCCCTGTTACGATTTGAGTGGCCATCATTTAGGCTTCAAGCGAGAGCTTACTTAGTCTATAGACCTTGCTTAGTCTATAAATTTAAGTGGTGTATTGTAGCACATCTTATATAACAAAATAATCCAACAATTCCCACAGTTTAATTTTATTCTTAACCAACGCATTAACTGACAAACGTATACTGTTCTGATGTGACATTCACTTCTTTTATAATGTTTTACGTTTATATCCTATAAACATTTATTTTGTAATTCGTACACTGTTATCTTTTATCACGTAATACTCCGATAAATATCGCTAGTTTTATCCAAGGAAATTGCAATTGTTAAGATAAGGAAAGTTACTGTAAAAATCCTGATCGATCAATAATTCTGTTCCCTCCAGAAAAAAAACGATGTCTTTGCAGAATTCTCCGTTATAACTACACGCTACTGCTATCGTATATCGATGGGTTGCCATGCAGCATTAAACGAATTCAATAGATTGTCTTCGTTGATTTCTTAATTCTTCTCCGTTACGTGATTCCCTAAAGGTATTTATCACCAATGAAAGGTCCCCACTGTTCTTATAAAACATTCTTCTAATTGGCTTTGACGAACTGGATGCTTCGTACACATGATTGACTAAGCTAGAATCGCCTCGAAGAATATTTACTAGCGCAAACGTGCGTGTGTACTTGTTCCGTGAGTGAGTTGTACGTACAAAGAGGGAATATATGCGATGGGGGAACGTCACGAACCGGTGAGAGTACGTGAGAGTTTTACTGGCGTGAGAGAAGAGTCCAGAATTGACAAAAGGACCTGAGATAACGGCGTATTCTATGAGAATGAGGATGGATAACGTTGTTTAAAAAAAGCGTTGTGTTTAATAGTACGGATCTTTCGTGTGTCCGTGTTATCTGATAATAGCAAGTGTTCTGTCATGCGTTCATTTGCATATGCGTTTGTAGGTGTGAAGGAACCGTAACGAAAACGGAACACAAATACAAATTCTGGCATAAAAGTTTATAGGAGTAAGGAAATGGACGTGCCGTGTTGAGTTCAAATCCCGAACGAGACTGTTTGATTTTCACTTCACTCTAATACTCTTGGGAAAGGTTTGAATC
Source organism: Doryteuthis pealeii (assembly GCA_023376005.1). Classification (NCBI taxonomy): domain Eukaryota; kingdom Metazoa; phylum Mollusca; class Cephalopoda; order Myopsida; family Loliginidae; genus Doryteuthis; species Doryteuthis pealeii. The sequence continues at coordinate 4,260,074 of CM042144.1, read as the reverse complement.
CATCTCTTGACCTCCCATCTGTAGGTAAAATAACTTTGGTTGGACGAAGTTTTTGTGAATGTACCGTAACAGAAGCAGCACATAATGCAAATTCCTGCATAAAAGATTATTGGAAGCGCTCGTTGTGTAATGGTTATCCTTGTAGAAAATGGACATCACCACACTAGTTCAAATCCTGGATGAGATTGTTTCCATCTGTATGAGTATATGTGATGTCATTCATCTTAGGTTAGTTTCGCTTCATCCAACGAATTTACCGTATCCCGAATGAAGGCAGACTATGCACCGCGATTCAACGCAATTTCAGATTCGCGGTTCCATTGACGGACTCCATAAAGATCTGGTCCGAGGATCAACTCGGCATCTTGCTTGACTGTTTTGATCTAGATTTTAAATTGACCTCCTGGCGTTACTTCCAGCTCTGAGGTCATACTGAATAAAATTGTTGCATTTCACATAGCTCTCATACTCATTGGAAAGGTAAGCACCCCAATATTACCCCCCCACAGCTAGGAGTACAATGGTAGGACGGATTGAGAACTATAACATTGGTATGGCAATCGGTCTAGGAGAAAGACATTTTTGAATTCAAAACCTGTTAAACTCCGCTTAAAAAGTTGACCTTGTGTCTCAATCCGCACATGAAGAGGGGTTGATAAATACATAAAATATTATAGGTGTTTGAAAATAGACGCTCTGAGTAGAATTCAAATCCTGAACAAGAGTGGTTGTCTTCCACTTCAGCAAATGCTAATGAGAAAGGTATGAATCTATCTTTTCACCTCCCTGCTAGGGCTAAAACGAAAGCGCAAACTAGGATTTCTAACATTAGTTTGGTAAATAAGAAGAAAAATGTAAATACAAACAAGATGAGTGTTGTTGGTCATTGGTGCACCATTCATCTGTTATCAGCTCATCAAAAAGCGTGGAGGGTTCTACACAGGCACACACACACACACACACACACACACACACAGATATATATATATATATATATATATATATATACCAATCCCCCCACATGAGTAGGATGTGACACAATGTCAATTTCTTAAGCGGAATTTATCACGTTTGAATTCAAAGTTTTACTTCTCCTAGACGGGTTACTAAGCCAAGACCGCATTACTATTTACCCATAGCTGGAGGGAGGGTAGTTGGATTCATACCTTTCCCAAGGGTATTAGCGTTATGTGAAATACACACAGCCTCGTCCAGGATTTGAAGTCGGGTGATGAGTCCATTTCATACGACGGTAATCATTACACCACGCGCCTGTTCATAGATCAACAGTCCCTATCTCCAACTGATATGTTGGTCTCTCATATATCGAGATCGATGTGAGGATGTATCAAAAGTCAGAATGGCTATTTTACTTTATATCAGACTAGAAGTGGCTACCTAGCTTCGCATGGGTAGGGGTAAACCCTGGTGTATTGATTAGTTTACATTTAAGTTCTACAAATGCTTGACATTTTTAAGTAGAATTTCGATGTTATTTCTATGTATATTTTGATTTTTAGATATCTTTGAATATAAATCAAATCTTCAGAATTTTTACTCAAAAAGCAAGAACCACTGATATTCAATGTGTGTATATATACTTACTTTGTCTTTAATTGATTTATTTTGTAGTTTCTCCCGGGCATACATACATACATACACACAATTGCCCTTTTAAATATGTAGAGATAACTAAAAACACAATGAATCGAAAAAAATCTTATTTCAAAGCAATTGCACAGCCCTTAAAAAATTACCATGTATCAAATCCAGTTTGCTGTGGGTGGCTGGATAAATATATATGGTTAAGCGCTTTGAGTGACTACTGGAGTTATTTATCCAGTCATAAAATCTAGTAAATAACAACAGGGAGAAAATTATCATTTTCTTAAAAGTCGAAAGGAAAACTAATTCCCCACTAGAATCAACAGCGTATACTCTCTTCAGTTCCAGACTGGCAACTTGAATTTGGAAGAGGATCAAAATTCAATGATCACATCTTAAAAGAAACATTCCACATAGACATGATCATCTTGGGTGTAACCAAACAGGTACTGTTGAGAGAATCATCAGTTTCCTGGGAAAAGCATATGGGGGAAGTTCATAAGAGAAAGCTCGCCAAATATCAGAATAGTAGCGGGACCTGTATATATACCACAGTATGATAATTGAATTATTACAACATTTGTTTACTTAAGAGCTATTACAAGATAGTTAGATATGTAAAAAGTATAACAATCTTGATTTAAATCTTTCCTTTTTCTTCCTTTCCTTCTGTTCGTCTTTTTTATTATGTTCGAGTGAAACAGATTAGCCATATCACTTCCGCGCGCCCACCACCTCTCTCTTTCTTTTCCAACTCTCTTTCTCCTTGTCTTTCTTATATGTTTTTTTCGTGTAGCATGTCCTTTTTCTCCCCTTTCTTTATGATAAAAACCGAATGGTCCATTGTGTAAGTTTAGGTGACGACACCCATAAGAAATAAGTATTCGCCGGATAAGCAACACCACATAATAAGAATTTACATTTTTGCATTTCATCTGGGACGATTTGGACAGTCTCATATTTAACGATAACGGTCGTACAATTATAGGACACCATTATTATAAGAATAAGTCGATTTATTCTAATGGCATGTTTAACTATCTGGGGTTATTTTATGTCCCGTGGTTAGGATATCGTATTCATTGCACATTCAAATTTACATTGCTTGTATGGTTGTTTCCTCAGAGGATTTTCTTGGCACATAGTCTTATCTTTTACAAATATTTTTTTAAAACAGATCACTTTGATCCATAGATGGGACCTTAACAGGTACTACCACCGCTGGTCAGAATGGACCTCGGGAATGGCAATGAAGGTGTACTACACATTCTAGATCTTCCAAAAGGTAGCTTCACTATCAGATGTAGTTTAATGTCATAACCAAATACCAACAGTTTATGGGTGAGTTTTAAAGGTTTGATACACTCAGTTTATTCTATGCTTCACAAACAGATCAAAATCCATTAAAATAAAAAGCAAATATTAAAATGCTAAAGGAAATACAAGTGAAAACTTCAATATGAAAAAAAAAACAATGAAAAACAGTTGTTTGTTATTTCCACCAAATCGTAAATATGAATATCTTGACAGCTTTTATCTAGAAAACAGAACAACAACAGCAACAATAACAACAACAACAACAACAATAATAATAATAATAATAATAATAGTACGCAATGCAACCAAATGGTATTATGCACAAGCCTGAGTCGGTCTTGGACAATGAAACACATAAGATTCTCTGGAACTTTGATATACAAACGAAACCCCTCGTCCCAGCCAGGAAAGCAGGCCTAGTGTTAATTAACAAGAAGAAAACTAGTTATCTCGTGGATTTTGCCGTCCCGACGGATCCCCGAGTGAAAGTGAAGTAAAGCGAAAAGATAGACAAATACTTGGATCTTGCCAGAGAGCTGAGAAAATGGTGGAATGTAAAGGTAGAGATCGTAAAAATTGTAATTTGTGCTAAGGTCTCGAAAAGAATCTTGATGAAATGGAAAGCAGAGAAAGAATCGATACCATCCAAACTACAGCATTGTAAAGATCGGCTAGAATACTCAAATGAGTTCTGGAGGCCCGAATGGACTTCCTGTCACTCAGCCTCCGGTAAACAACCGGCTAAGGCAGGTGTGAAAAAAAATAATGAAGCGAAATAATAATAATAATAATAATAATAATAATAATAATAATAATAATAATGACTATGCAAAGGCTCTTCACCCTAGAGACGTCAGAGATAGATTATAAAGAAAGGAAGGGGGAAGAGGTCTTGCCAACAGAGAGGACTGCGTAGAAACCACAATCCAACAACTTGAAGATTACACAAGAAAGAGCAAAGACAAATTACTTATGGCGGCCAACAATAGTAGAAGTGACAGATGGACAAACAGAAAAACAACAAAGACTAGAAAACAAAAATGGGAAGAAAAACAATTATATGGACACTTCAAACGACAAATCGAAGAGGCTGCACATGGAAAGACTTGGACATGGTTAAGAAAAGCAAACCTCAAAAGAGAAACAGAATCATTAATAATTGCTGCACAAAATAATGCCATAAGGACAAACTATATAAAAGCGAAAATTGATAAGACCCAACAAAATAGTAAATGTAGACTTTGTGGTAATAGAGATGAGACTGTAAACCATATACTCTGCGAATGTAGCAAACTAGCACAACGAGAATACAAAACTAGACACGACTGGGTTCGGAAGGTGATCCACTGGAATTATGCAAAAAATTAAATTTTAACCACACAACAAAATGGTATATGCATAAACCAGAATCTGTTCTTGAGAACGAAACGCATAAAATTCTCTGGGACGTTGAAATAAAAACGGATCACCTTATCCCAGCAAGAAAACCAGACCTAGTGTTGATAAACAAAAAAGAAAGTACTTGTCAACTGGTGGATTTTGCAGTGCCAGCAGATCACAGGGTGAAGCTAAAGGAAAATGAAAAAATGGACAAATATCTGGACCTTGCCAGAGAACTGAAAAAGTTATGGAACATGAAAGTGAAAGTGATACCAATTGTGGTTGGTGCACTTGGAACAGTCCCTAAAGGATTGGAAAAGGGTTTGGAAAGTTTGGATATCAAAGGAAGGACTGAAACCATTCAAAACGCTGCACTGCTGCAATCTGCCAGAATACTCAGAAGAGTCCTGGAGACCTGAGGAGACTTGCTGTCACTCAGACTCCAGTGAAAGACCATCAGCTAATGCTGATGTGAAAACTCAAAAGGAGTAAATAATAATAATAATAATAATAATAAAAACTATGTTATGAGATCAAATCTATACTTGTTTATCGTGGCAAAAATAACAAATATTCTCTCCACAAGTAACAGAAAATGCATTTTATTCAAGCACTGGTGGTTGGCAAAGTGATAGAACCGGGATGAAACACTTTTAAAAAACAAAAATGACACCACATTTACCAAATGGTCATTATTTCCGCGATCAGCAACTGGAATCATAAGTTATACCGTCATGAATCGTGCCAAAGGATCATATCAGAAAAGCGGATACGGCAGATTGTGAAATCGACCAAGAACATTTACGTCCACCATTCGTCTATTGAAAAGGACCAATTGGCAATGACAACACCTGAGAGCATGTCTAGGAAATTACGCGAATAAACTCGGTTATATTATTCTAACTCACTCAGGTTATCACAACGTCGTAGAAAATAAAATTGGTGACCCATGTTGAACTTCAGGTGTTGCATACCCTTCTTCTTTACTTCTTTGCTTCTTTACTTCTTTCTTACTCTATTCTTCTGGCCGTCTTTGGAATCTTATAACATCTTGTCTTGGTCTGGAATCTTCTAAGGTCTGGACTTTCTTGGGGACTTCGGGTCTGGTCTTCTATTGGGGATTTCTCTTTACCAGAAGCCCTGTGTCATTGTTAGTTTTTAGATAATAAACACAAGACTTCGATTAACTTGATCGTATTTTATTTTTAAATCCCCAACCAGACAATCTGCGCAGATGAGAACGGCGGCGCGTAATACGCGACTTACAACCTACGAGCTCGGCTCCTACCTTCTAACTGACTGAAACTTACTTACTATCTAAACCGGAATAGAGGGTCCTCTCTACCGGTTATCACGGCTATTCCCAGAAGATAGGGTTCGGACTGAGATCAAGCTTGTCACTCAATCTTCAAGGCCGTCAGCTGCAGTTAAAACGCCATCTTGTTTTCTACACTATTGCACATAAATATTAGGTATCTAATAATTATGTAACACAGGGTGAATTCTAATTCCCTTGGGAAAGGCATGAATCCATCGATTTTTCAACCAGCTATGATTATGATAGCATGTATTTACCCAACCCCTTCGCAACTGGTAGAATGGGACACAAGGTTGCAAGTATTGGACATCCAATGAAGATCGAACTAGTAATGGATCTCCGATTTTAGCTTTCTAACCACAATAGGATGACTTATGATTATGATAGTATACCAGTGGCTTCTCTTGGAACAGTGGTAGGATAAATAGGTTGATTGGTTGGTTGGTTGGTTGGTTGGTTGGTTGGTTGGTTTGTGTTTTACGGCATGTCACCATGGGTATTTTACACCGAAGAGGTTTTGTTTAATTCATTCTTGATGGGTACTCAGTTTTCTTAAACACAATTTTTAAACACATTTTTTTACATTCATTTTTTTCTATTTAACACATAGATGGGACCCTAACAGGTATTAACAGTTCTACTAAGAGAGTTAGGACAATCACATAGGTGTTAGATGCTAGGGCTTGAAATAACCAGCAGATTGATCGAAGCAGGTCTCTATGACCTACCATCTGGCCAATTTAAATTGTTACATGTCGTGGTCTGCTCAACCACCCTGGTCCTATGAGGTGCCACACACGGCTGAGAAGTGGACCCATTGGATGGGGACTTGCAGAGGTGCAGTCGGTGTATTGTAAAGCCCCAGTTGACAGGGCTGTAGGGTAAATAGTAATTCACCCATCTTACTCTTTAGATATCCCCCAACTGACTAGCACATGTTACAGCATTTTGCCAACTTCTTAAAAGAGATCTTAATCAACATTGAAGAATACATCGGTTCCAGGATTGCATTGTTGGTTATTGTTGGAAGCACTTCAAAGAGTCTGAGGACTCTCATTTCGATTAATAGATTCCATTTCCTGATTTAAATTTGGTTAAAAAACGTTATTATTTTTGTGCCAACCAGAAATGTTTAACTGATATCATTAGGAGAAAAAACAAAACAAAACAAGAGTTACGAAATAGTGGCTGATTCATAATCTGATGACGCAATCTCTTAATATATCTAAAAAAAAAGTTGCTCAGATCAACACTTGAGTCTTTGGGACGATTATTAACGGCTAAATTAGGTGAAGCAATTTGAAACGGCTGCCGACATCTTGTCATTTCCCCAAAGTGAAAAAAAAAAAAAAAAAGAAAGAAAACGACGAGTCATTCCTTCTCACGCAACTGCAACAATAAATATAATAATAAAACTCAGCTAAATTCAGCATTTTTTAGGCTGTTTATATATTTGAAACCTGCTGGGACGGTAACAGATTTAATTTCTTTTCTCTTCTACCAGCACACAGTAAAAAAAAAAAAAGTGAAAGTAGATGTTAAGATTTGCCCACACAATTTCGTCTCGAATTTGATAAATCCAATATTCAGGAATGTATTAAATCTCTCTCTCTCTCTCTCTCTCTCTCTCTCTCTCACACACACACACACACACACTCATTGACTTTCTTACACACTCACACACACAATCTCTCTCTCTCTCTCTCTCTCTCTCTTTCACACACACACACACACACAATCATTGACTTTCTTACACACACACACACACACAATCTCTCTCTCTCTCTCTCTCTCTCTCTATATATATATATATATATATATATATATATATCTTATTATAATGGAGATTGTGTGTTTTTCTGTCTGTAACCGAAACTATATTACTACTCAAGTCACATTTCCCTTAGTTATTGACATCACATCCTCCATGATTGCATTTTTATTCAAACCTCAATTATTAATAAAATTGTTTTACATTAGTAATACTGTTGACATTATCT
>CM042144.1:4212454-4247454 GCA_023376005.1 Doryteuthis pealeii | reverse complement strand
TATATATATATCATTTAATATATTTGAAATTTAAAAATACTCATAAAATATAGTTTTCTAAAATTATTCATCAATCTTTCTAATATATAATTAAAGATAATCTTTTCATTTATTTACTGATCTATCTAATTAATTTAATATATTTAAATGTTTAATTTATTTTATTTTACAACTGAAAAAAAAGATAAGTAAATAAATTATTCTATTTGACCATTTTTATTTTTATTTTGAATTCAAGATAGTTACAATGTAACAATATACACCGGAAGATAACCTGACAATATTATATATATATATATATATATATATATATATATATATATATATATATATACATTCGAACCCAGTCTCAACAGATATTAGAATGGTAAGAGACGGATCTTATCTTCTCTAATAACTTATAGAATAATTATATTAACTTGATGCTTCAAAGGAGTCTAATAATAGATGATAAACTTTCTATCAGGGACCCCATTCTCAAAAAGTGTTTTAATACTTTTGAGAGGGGTCCCTTGGAAAGGATTTTTCATTTATCCCTCATTTCATTCATTTTCATTTCCTCCATTCATTCATTTTACCATTAATTTTTAACTATATATATATATATATATATATATATATATATATATTTATAAATATACATATATATTTATATATATATATATATATATACATATATATATATTTATAGATATACATACATATATATATATATATATATATATATATATATATATATATATATATATATATATATCATTATCGTGTTAGCACGGATATCCATGGCAATTTCCATCCGTACCTACCCCTCATCGCTCTCGCAGGTCCTCTATGAAGCATCCAGTATCCACATAGCGCTGGTCAATGTACGTCTTTGCTGGTCAGCCCACACTGGCGTGCCCATGTGCTGGCTTCCACAGAAGGACATTACTTATGAGTTCGTCCTTGTTTCTCAAGCAGTGTCCTGCGTGTCGCGTCCGTCTTACACGGAATGTTTAGGGGATATGGGGCAGGTGGCCGCTAGAAGCTGCAGCAGAATGTATACCGACCAAACACAAAAACAAACATGCTGTCCACTGTGAGGCAGAAGCAGTTAGATTAAAGAGGAGAGATATTAAAAAAGCACCCCGATACTTTAAAACAAACCCAACTAACACCAACAAAGAAAATCTTAAGAAAGCCCAGGTAGAACTAACTGAAATATACAAAAAAGAACAGATAGAATACAGTCAAGAACTAATAAATAAAATCAGACAGGCAAGTAGAAGACAGTCACCGTAAATGAAATTAGTGGCAAGAAAAGTAGCTCTAGATCAAAGCTAAAGGCAAACGGCCAAAAAATAGACTTCAAAAATGGAAAGGCAAATTCGAGAGACTGATAGGAACCCCCTCCTAAACCCTTAGAAATTGTCAGGCAAAAATAACGAATAACCAACTAGACATTAAGCTAGGAGACTTTACGACAGAATAACTTAATGAAGTATTAAGAAAGCTAAAAAATGGAAAGGTTGCGGGCCTCAAAGAAGTACCCCCTGAGGTCTGAAAAATAAGGAAATTTGATGATATACTGCTTAGACTATGAAATGCAGTATACAGAAAAAATTCGATAGAAAAATAGATGAAAGGCTGCATTCTCCCATTTCCCAAAAAAAGAAGACCTGGTAATTGCTAAGAATTACAGAGGCATAACTCTTACTGCCATAACTGCTACGGTATATAATGCCCTTCTCCTCAATCGCATCCGACCCGAAATAGAGAAAATACTTAGAAAAAATCAAAATGGATACGGCATAAATAGATCTACTGCCATTAGTTGAATCATAGCAGGGATCCGAGCAAAGAATCTCGAGATAACCCTATTATTTGTAGATTTCTCCAAAGCATTTGACTTCATAGAGGGAAAATTAGGCAAATACTGTTAGCATACGGCCTACCCAAGGAAACAGTTAACGATAATAATGATGCTCTACCAAAATACGATCATCTGATTTCGACACGGACTCATTTGAGTCGCTGGAGTCCTACAAGGGGATACACTAGCGCCATATATATTCATAATATGCCTAGACTACGTACTCCGAACATCACTAGATCCCATAATAGAAAAAGGCCTTACACTAAAAAAAGCAAGAAGCAGGATCATTTAATGCCGATAAAGTTTTGAAATAAATCAATTCTTAATGGATAATACAATTTTTTTATAAATACATTCCTCTATTTAACCCATAGATGGTACCTTAACAGGTACCACCACTCCGGGTCAGAGTGGACCAGGAAGCAATGGTGATGAAGGGGGGCTCCACATTCCCCAAGCATCCAAAACTGGAACCTCACCATCAGATAGAGTTCAACGTCATTCCCAGGACATGAAGATCTTCAGTCACCGCCTTCTAGCACCCATATGATATCCCGCAAAGACTATTACGGATGCGGACTATGCTGATGATCACCGGCACAAGCCGAATCCTTGCTACACAGCCTAGAAAAGGCAGCACGAAACATCGGCCTATACGTAAACTCTGATCAAATTTTTAAAAACAAAAGAGACATCTCAACTATTGATGGCAAACACCTAAACTCGGTAGAACAATTTAGGTACTTAGGCAGTAATATCTCATCCACAGAAAGCGATGTCAATGCACTCATAGGAAAGGGATGGTCCACTATAAATAAATTATCAGAAAAAAAAACAGTTAGTGTACTATTTAACCTATAGCTGGTGGATGAAGGGATTCATACCTTTCCCAAGAGTATTTCAAGTTCAAGTTCAAACTCGCTGCAGTCCCGCACGTTAGCCACTACGCCACATTTTGATTATATAAGGTTTTATTAGAAATGATAACAAAGAAGGCGTATTCGTGTAATGGTTATCGTCGTAGGAAATGGACACGGCGTATACAATTGATTCAAATCCAGGACGAGACTGCTTGCATTTCACATAGTGCTAATACCTTTGGGAAATGTACGCATGTAAATGTAATATTGGTATGGCAACCGGTCTAGGAGAAAGAAAACTTTGATTTCAAACCTGGTGAACTCCGCTTAAAAAATTGACCATGTTTCTCGCCCAGAATAAAATAGACATCAACAGAATTACGACGGAAGAAATATAGGAAAGGCATGGGCCGCTATAAATAAATTATCGGTCATACGGAAATCCAATCTCACAGACAAGTTAAAGAGAAAATTCTTCCAGGCCGTTCTCGTGTCAGTGCTGCTGTATGGCTGCAACACCTGGACTCTAACGAAGCGACTAGAGAATAAACTAGATGCGGGCTGCACAAGAATGCTGAGTGCGATCCTAAACAAAACGTAGAAACAACACCCCACGATAAAACAGCTGTACATCCATTTATATATATATATATATATATATATATATATATATATATATATATATTACAATTAATCATATATATGTGTGTATGTGTGTGTGTGTGTGTGTGTGTGTGTGTGTAAAAGTACTTTATAGGAACATTCACACAATATGCTTACATACATAGAAATTATGTATATTCATATGTATATATATATATGTGTGTGTGTGTATGTGTGTGTGTGCTAAAGTATGTTACAGGAACATTCACACGATATCCTTAGTTAAAAATGAAGTGCACACACAAACGGAGCAGTCTCCCATGTCTATAACCTTGCTGATGAGACCTAATAGGTCGAAATGTACATTCAGGGATTGACATTTTCTTAATTTGTTTAGCCTTACATTTGAACATAAATGCCCGCCTAAATTCATTAATTATTAACTAATTAATTTTCAAAAATTAGGTATGACTTCAATTAGGCACATATCCTCCAAAAATTGTCGGCTAAAAGTGTTTATTTACATACTCTCATATATATATATATATATATATATATATATATATATATATATATATATATATATATATGAAGAAAGGAAGTGAATCCGACCAACAAATGCCCTGAAGATGATCTAATTAATAGATCGAAACACTGCAGCGTCGGCCAATAAACTCACCACTTAACCCATTTAAACCTGTGTTTTTTTCATTTTTCTTAATATACTACACACACACACACACACACACACATATATATATATATATATATATATATATATATATATATATATATATATTAATGGAGGCAATTGTACGTAGCCTGAATAAGTGTTCCTATTTCAACTTACTCAAGATTAAACGGGCAGGTAATATAAGCAGATTAGGGTAAATTGTTTAATATACAGATTAGCAGGTGCTCGTATTCCAAATAACGTAATGTAATCAATCTACATGTTAATACACAATATATACTCCTCGAATAAATGTGATTGGTAATTCAGAAAAATCAGCAATCGAAATCACCTCAGGGGTAAAGCCTCGTCAAATTTATATGATTAATCACTCACGCACGTACACACACAGACACACAAACACACCCACCCACACACACATATATACCTATATATTGTAATTAGGGCCGTAGGAAATGAATTCGTAGGCCCGAGTTCAAGACCTGGACAAAGCTCTTTGCAATTCGCATAGGAAAAGGTATACACCCAACTCTCCTTCTTGCTATCAGTAAATAGTAGGAGGGACTGGACTCTTTAACCTTGGCAAACTAATCAGTATACAAAAACTAGGAAAACTGGCTGAACTTGCACAAAAGTGTCAAAATTAGGATGACCCAGAAAAAAAAGAACCGACAAATTTTGTAATAACACTGTTAATGTTAATTATGGAGGTCTAGGGTCATGATTTTGGGTTATAGGTTTAGGGTTAGGGTTAGGGTTAGGGTTGGGGTTTAGGGTTAGTTTAATGGGAAAATGAATAAATAATTTGGGTTCTGTTTTTTTCTGGGTCAACCTGTATACCGGTGACCCAGAAAAACAGAACCCACAGATGTTGTAATAACACTGTTAATTTTAACTCGGGGGTTAGGGTTAGGGTTAGGATTAGGATTAGGGTTGGGGTTGGGGTTGGGGTTTAAGGTTAGTTTAATGGGAAAATAAATAAATAATTTGGGTTCTGTTTTTTCTGGGTCACTCTAATTTTGACACCTTTGTGCAAGTTCGGCCGGAAAACTTTGAATTCAAACCTGTTCAACTCTGCTTAAGAAATTCAGCTTTTCTCACATCCTACTCGTATTGCAATAGCCTTCAAAAGAATAAATAGATAAAATAGATAAATGAAATATACTAATATACTAATACTATCCTTTATGAAATGCAGCAAGCAAATTATAAAATACATTTATTAATATTGGTTTTCCTTAATTGTACGATCATTATCATCTTCCACTGTGTGTAGTTTCTGTAATTTATTATTTTTTAAATGACGCGTGATTGATGCTGTGGTTTGGTTTGGTTTGGTTTGGTTTTACGGCATATCAACCTCAGTGGATCATTTAATGCCGATAAAGTTTTGAAATAAATCAATTTTGAATGGATAATACAATTTTTTTTATAAATACATTCCTCTATTTAACCCATAGATGGTACCTTAACAGGTACCACCACTCTGGGTCAGAGTGGACCAGGAAGCAATGGTGATGAAGGGGGCTTCACATTCCCCAAACCTCAAAAACTGGAACCTCACGATCAGATAGAGTTTAACGTCATTCCCAGGACATGAAGATCTTCAGCCACCGCCTTCTAGCACTCATATGATAAAAAGGGGTTGGGGCTTGCCATAAGGGCAATATGGTTGAACAAATCATATAGGTGCTATGGCTTGACGTTACCAGCCGATTGATCGGAGGGGGGCCTCTCTGACCGCCTGTCTAGCCCAGGATAGGGCCAAAGTGGAGCATTGCAAATCATGAACTGTTCATCCACCTGGGTTCTATCCTGAAACATCTCGGGTCACCAACCACGGCCAACAGGTAACCCCATTGGGGGAGTCTTACCCTTCTGCAGAGGTGCAGTTGGTGCTTTCTAACGCCCCAGACGACAGGGCGGTTGATGCTGTGGGTAACCTTTTTTTTTCTGAGGGTATTTATAAAAGTTGCTGTGTGTGTAATTTTGTCTTTTTTCACTACATTCATTGTGTATTCGTTTAATTTCATTTCTCATGTAATTTGTTTTGGCACTGAGTGGAAGTGCTGATTTAAAATGCATAAAGAGGTGTTTAGTGGTAGGTTTTCTATAGAAACTACTGTAGACTTGGCCAGTTGGCGAGAAGTATGAACATTAATGTATAGATTTCTGAAACTAGAGTCGATACGGTATATTTTGAAATGTATTTCTTGGGTTTGTAGGTAAACATTTTCGTTAAACATTTACTTGAATTTTACCAAAATGACCTGGAGATATGATCGTGCAAAACGTGCATACACAGAAGGTGAAGTGAGTTTTCATATCTGCGTGATTCAAAGTACGGATTTAGCAAGACAGCAAATGGTTTGGGGAGTGGAACTGCAGCTGTGTCTGCTACAGAATAAGTTTTAGTAAAAAAGCCAAAGATTAAATAGGTGAACAAATAAAGAATCTGTAGGTCATCTTCACGTTAGCGTGTTGAAATCGAATTCTTTTTTCCCCGGCGTGCGGAAAAAAGAATATTTCTGATATTTCATATAGACATACTCTAAATAGAATAACTTAAACCAATTTTCTGTCCATTATTTCTGCATTAATGTACAGAAAATTAGAAATTAGAAGAGTAAGATTCAGACATTTCCATTTAATTCCACCAAATTCTAAATCTGACATATCTTGGCGTAGTGGTAAAGAAATATGGCCACTGAATGAAATCAAGTGACTTTTCGGATCTAATTGTTCAGTTTGAAAAAAAAAAGACAACAAAAAGCTTAAATAAACTTATTTGAGCTATTATATACAAACACCGTAGATAAAAACAAATGATTATTCGTCATTTTGATAAAAATATATTGTAAAAATCAAAATAACCTTAAATAAAATAGTGATGTAATGAATATGTAAATACCTTGGTACACCCTCAGTATAATCTGATTGGACAGTGTCATGTATAAATATTCGACACTGTGGTGGTACAAGCGCCTAAGCCTACCAGCCTACCAGCCTACCAGCCTAAGCTTACTCGCCAGACTACCACCACGACTGCTCGTAAGAGGTACTGCTATTCGACGCACCAGCTACTACTGCGATAATATACCAAATACCAACTTCATAATAAATCCCTTAACCCGGATATATCTACTAGTATAACTGGTTAGAATTTCTGAGCCCAGGAGGATATTTTAAGATGTAAATGAAATATATTTTTATCTCCTTCATAACAATTTTTCGCCATATTTATGTTGTGTGCGTGTGTGCCTTGGTTCTAGATTCTCACTCAGTGGTTCTGTTTTTGAATTGATCGTCAATCTATTTGAGTATTACGTGCTAGTGCTCTAGAAATACGTTTGTAACAGTGCGGCTCCAGTGGAGAATGCTGTATAAATTGGTCATGCAACATTAAGATTTGGAGTATCGACCGAATTACAACTTTCAATGTTGGATTTACAGAGTTTTATAGCACAAGAGACGGAACTCAATAATATTGTAAAGGAAAGCGCATTAAAAGATAGAAATTTAAAGTAAAGCTATCGAAATCCGGGATGGGTGAATGTGAATAAAAACTGAAAGATGTTCGGAAAGATATTTGAATTCGTGTTCGCACGCTCAGTGGTAAAAATAAAGTTGGCAATGTTCTTTAGTATACGAGAGAAAACTCTTGAAAAATAACGGGTAGATAAAAAAAATATTGAAGAAAATTTCAATTTGGAAAGTGTTGAAGCTTGTGAAAGAATGTAATTCTATTTGAGCTCTCTCTCTCTCTCTCTCTCTCTCTCTCTCTCTCTCTCTCTCTCTCTCTCTCTCTCTCTCTCTCTAAACACACACACACACACACATACATATATATATGTGTAAGTTGAAGATGGACATGAATCCGACGATATGTTGAAAGGAAAAAATAAATAAAGGAGAAAATGTTGAATGGATAAAACAGATTTACTAACACGTGTTTCGGTCAGGAATTTGTTCATGTACACATGTTTATTAATAAAGTTCTCAATCATTTAAAACAAATAAGCGGTTCACGTTTAGTGACTCTATCAATATTTCACAATTGTTTCACACATCATAAATAGTTGATGGAAGAGTATACATAGATAAATTCAGTTCTAAATATAACTTTAACATAACTATTTGATCCAGAGATGGATTCGTACCTATATTGCCATAGCAAGTCGACCTAGGAGTAATGAACTTGCAGATTTGACTGTACAACCCCTGGATCTCCAGAACTAGATCATCCCCAACACTTAGTCTTGTGCCCACTCCAGTAGAGTTTTGAGAGTTCTTCTGCATGAGATGTATGGGGGTCTATGATTTTGGTGTGGAATTATTTCGTTATTTGGTGCGTGTTCGATGTTTCTTTTCTTAAAATCCATTATATGTGGTTCTTCTTTCTGTTGAACATCAAGCTGATATGAATTAAAGTAAGAGAAAATATGAGAAAGACAAAACATACTTTCAAGGTTCAGACTTTATTTCTAGGTTCATAGCTATTTTCTGGAGAGGAGAGTTTCTCCTGGCGCAGCTAATAACGTGCGTTCCCTGTAAGGTATGTAATGGCTACGGGTCCTTTTTTATGCCAGGAAGGGGGCCTTTTCTCTGCGCAGGCCAGGTTTCCTCCTGTCTGAAGCCTCCTGGGAGATTGTAACTTATTGTGTCTTTTTTATTTTTTTATTTCATTTAATTCAATTTAATTGTATTCTATTTCAGGTGCAGTCGGTGGATTAAGGGCCCTGCTGACAGGGTAGATAAAAATGTCTGATCTTGAAATACGCGTCATAAAGCTGAAGCAATCAGCATAGCATAGCTTAATGTTGCGTGGTTGGGGCTGTAGTATACGCCGACTGCATACCAGCATAGGGGTAAATACCATTCAGTAGGGCTACCAGTTTGCCGCGGATGGTGACACGTGATGCTTAAGGATGGGAACCTGGTGGCTGAGCAGTCCAAGACAAGCATATTCCACTTTGACACTTAATTAGGCTAGACGGGTGGTCGAAGAAGCCACATATGATCATTCGGCTGCACACAACCGAGCCCTAGCACTCATGATTCTCCCAACCCTTTTACCCTTATGGAAATATCCAACCCTTTTTTATCATGTGTGTGCTATAAGTTATGGTGAAGTACCAGTTCTGGGTTCTGTTTTTTCTGGGTCACTCTAATTTTGACACCTTTGTGCAAGTTCGGCCGGAAAACTTTGAATTCAAACCTGTTAAACTCTGCTAAAGAATTAAGCTTTTCTCACATCCTACTCGTATTGCAATAGCCTTCAAAAGAATAAATAGATAAAAAATTTTTGGGGGGGGTGTTGTACCCCATAATCGCCATTAATTCCATAAATTCACTCTGACCCGGAGTAATAGTACCTGTTAGGGTCCAATCTCTGCATTAAATAGAAAAAAGGAGTTTAAAAGAAACGCAATCAAACAATCATCAAGAACCAATCAAACAAAACGTCTTCTGCATAAAATAACCCAACAAGGTTTGACATGCCGTAAAATCCAACAAACCAAACCAAACCAATCTCGTAATAAGGCTGAACAATCGAACTAGTTTTAGCTGCTTGCACGTCAAACTTGGTATCGCTCGTGAAAACTGTTGTTTGAGACATAATTTGTTGGTTTCAAGGCATTACAAAGCATTAAAACCACACCTTATTGCATTTTACTTTAAGTGCTTTAAGTACGACAAGACCAACTTGAATGTAATTAAGGATTTAATCGATTAAGTAGGCAAATATATAGATGGTTTTTGAACGGAATTCTACTTCAATTTCCTTTGCACAAATTCAATCGCCTCTGAAACATCTTATTATAATGGAGATTTGGTGTCTGCCTATCTGTCCGTCCGTAACCGAAACTACGTTACTCCTCCTGTCCTAATACACTCAGAAATTGCATTGTTTATCAATTATTATTAACTGATAGTCAAAATCATTCATATATATAATGGAATACACCTTATTTCTCAACGATTTCAACGAAAATCTGAGTTAGATTTGCCTCAAAACAGCCCATATTATTAGGGTATTTGCCACTTATGAGGGCGTGTCACAAGGACATTTTTATGTGGGCCCACCCACAAGCCGAAGCTCATGGGTGGTAGACACAAAAATGCGTCGAACCCGTAGGCATTTCCCCTCGAGGGGGACGCCCCAGGCACGGGGCAATAAACCCAACTCTGCCCCTTTAAATCGAGGGGGCAGGTGTTGCCTGGAGGGATAGCCCCCTGGGGTCGACGCTGTTAATTTCATTAATAGACACAGGCCCCGAACAGCCCATATTATTAGTGCCTTTAAAATACTGCAATGTGTCTTATATATCATCAGAAATAAAGATTTACATAATATATTGTGTGTTTTATTTGCATACAAGTTTTAACAAAACCGGTTTTAATAAATAATTGCTTGGTGTTATTGATCTTAAATATTATTGATTTTATACTCCAGCATATTAAAATCAATCCTATGGATGATTTTATATAGAAACCAATTGGAATATAATTAAAATAATTGTGATATTTTTATATGAGTTCTTATTTAATTTCGTTAATCTTTCTGATTTAATATATTTCATCACATTAACATTTAAATACTTCCGCCCTGCGTAGGACGCATACTCTTGCTAGTTTCTACTAAATACCTGACAGTGTATTGGGTTATGTAATGACCGAGATAAGCTTCTTGTTTCGTAGCCTATTATATGGTTCAGTTAATTATTCCTACTTAATGACAATAATGATTTCATAAGTTTTAGGTATGTTAGCCTATACTGGGTTATGTAATGCAAAAATTAATGTTCTCTTTTACAAGATATTATAAGTTTTCGAGTAACTATCCCTACTTGAATATAATAATGATTTGTTTTCTCACAATTATATTGTTGAAAGTATTCCTATATAATACAAATAATGTGTAATTTCTGTGCGTGTTGAATTTTTTTACAATCCATTACATTTTTGTATTCATTGCTCTGTATATAATTAATTTATTAATTATCTTACATTGAGCTCTCTTAGGGATTTGAAATAATCCCTGCATAAGCCTATAGATATGCATTTGCATGCATCGTGGATATACAGAGTATAGATAATACCAAATAGAATGATTAACTAACTATTTAATTTTTTGATATATATATATATATATATATATATATATATATATATATATATATAATTTATTATACCAAGCGTGTTTGATAAATCCTCGCGGTGAGAAAAAAAACAGCAAATAGTTTGATTGTAAAAATATAATACCAAACATCAACCGGGGAGAAAAAATATCTTTAAAAAAAGAAAAGACCAAGATAGTCGTACCAATAAAAAATAATCTATTGGTACAGTATTTGGCCAAAAGAAAAAAACAATTTATATGTATATATATGTACATAAGATATATATATATATATATTCATATAACCGCTAGGAGAAAGCTAATAAGTAAAAGTGCTCAATACCTAAATAGAGCAAATAATAAAGATAAATCTAATGAGTCAGACGAACCTACTATTAGTTTCGCCTTAATGCTCTTCGGGGCTAAGATCTGACTTATATATATATATATATATATATATATATTATATATATATATATATATATATATATATGGGAGTAAATTGAGGAAATTAATCCGAGAATATGTGGAAAAAATGTAAAACAAACACGGGTTGTTACAATGGATAGAAATTTATAACTCGTAGTGTCCTGAAGGTTTCTTTACTACGACTAATAAATTTCCATCCATTCTATACTCCCGTGTTTGATCTAAATCTTTCCACATACACACATATATATATATATATATAATATATATATATATATATATATAATATAAAACTCTGGAGATGTTTACTTTTTAAAGCGTCTTTTAGTTTTGCAAAAATGTGGATCAGGGGTAGGTATTTATGCAACCCGTTCATACATCGTTGGTTTGGTTTGTTTTACAGCATATCAACCTCAGTAGGTCATTTAATGCCGATAAAGTTTTAAAATAAATATATACTTAATGGATAATTTTTTTTATAAATAAACTTTTATATCTAACCCATATATGGGACCTAACAGGTACTACCACTCCGGGTCAGGGTGGACCAGGGAGCAATGGCGATGAAAGGGTGGTCCACATTCCCCAAACCTCCAAAACTGGAGCATCACCATCAGATAGAGTTTAACGTCATTCTCAGGACATGTAGACCCACAGCCACCGCCTTCTAGCACCCATATGATAAAAAGGGTTGGGGCTTGTCATAAGGGCAATATGGTTGGAGCAATCATATAGGTGCTAGGGCTTGACGTGACCAGCCGATTGATCGGAGGGGGCGTCTCCGACCGCCCGTCTAGCCTAAGTAAGGGTCTAAGTGCAGTGTTGCAGGTCATGGACCGCACATCAAACCAAGACTCCGTCTTTAAGCATCTCGGGTCGCCACCCACGGCCAACAGGTGGCCCCATTTGAGGGAGTCTTACCCCTCTGCAGAGGTGTAGTCGGTCCATTCTAACGCCCCTTTCGACATGTGTGTGTGTGTGTGTGTGTGTGTGTGTGTTCAGAATACTAACATTGTATTTTCACTATTTTCACTGCAAAGCAGAAGTTATGGTGCAAGAACTATATGATATTGTGCGAAGAATCCAAGAGGCGGCTGGTGTAAACGTGACTTCTTCTCCATGTGGTTCGATGATGAGGTAAGTGATTTATTGTTAGAAAGAGCCAATCGATATGTCGTTTTGGTCGTCTCGAATCTGATCGTAGCAACTCATGTTCACACATATAAACTCAGAAATAGAAGTCTATTGGCCAGCCGAACATCGTCTAACATGATTTGCAACAGAAATGACACAACAAGCTTTTCGTAAATAAAACATAAACAAAATTAAAGTTTGTAGACTATTGTTATTGAACATTTACTGAACTTGTTTTGATTTTGATTTGGTTTTGTTTTACGGCATATCAACCTCAGTGGGTCATTTAATGCCGATAAAGTTTTGAAATAAATCAATTCTTAATGGATAATACAATTTTTCATTTTTCTATTTAACCCATAGATGGGAGCCTAACAGGTACTACCACTCCGGTTCAGAGTGACCAGGGAGCAATGTGATGAAGGGGTGCTTCACATTCCCCAAACCTCCAAAACTGGAACCTCACTATCAATTATCTTGAGAGATTTTAAAAAAAATGTCCAAACATCTAGAAAAAATACACCTGTAAAGAAAACTTGAGTACTAACTTTTATTTTATGCTCTAACACTATTTTTGGCATTAAATAACCCACAGGGTTATTATATCTTTAAACAAAGCAAACCGAACCAAACCAAATCAAATTAAGTTAATGAAAATTATTCATACCAAATTGAAGATATTAATAACTTGCAACATAGAAACTCATATGAAAATGTCTTTTTTCGGCATTAAATAACCTCAAAGGTTTGATATGGCGTAAAACAAACAAATATTTGTTTATTTCAGTCAAGTCCGGCTGAAAGCACCAGTTCCACTAGATCATCGAAGTTAAGCAGTGATAAACCTGTTCAATACTTATTTGGGTGACCACTCAAGCATTAGCAGGTACTATAGAGATCTAAGTCCTTTGTCTATCAAAATTATTGATTCGCCATTAAATGACCTGAAAAGGGTTGATATTCCGTAAAACAAATAAAACAAACAAAACCTATGTGTGTGTGTTATCTTTCTATCTCTGTGTGCATCTGCATTTGAATGCTTGTGTGAGTCTTTATGTGTGTTCATCGGTGTAAAGTAGTGTGGGGAAGTAGTATTATTATTTTATTTAAAAATCAAAATAATTCTAAATAGAATACTATACGTGTAAGCAAATTTTTGTCGAAATCCGTGTCAGCATATAATAAATTTAATCCATACCAAAGTTATATATTTTTCATCCATTTATCCTTTCAATATATATATATATATATATATATATATATATATATATATATATACATATATATATATATGAAGATAGGAGGGTTGGAGTAAAATCCGACAGTGTGAGGTGAGGTAAAAGGAAAAAGTGAACAAAAATAATGACTCAAACAAGTATGGGAGTTGGAATATTTTGTCCTTTCATAAGGACTTCCTCAGTCAACTGACTTTTATTCAAAGCAATATATTAAAAACACATGTACGTAATTTTTTCTTTGAATAAAAGTCAGTTGACTGAGGAAGTCCTTATGAAAAGACGAAATATTTCAACTCTCAGACTTGTTTGAGTTATTATTATTTGTTCACTATCCTTTTATCTACCTCATATATATATATATATATATATATATATATATATATATATATATATATACTATAGTGTGAGATGATCACTGTTTCAGCTTTATCTGGAATGGTGTACCAAAGGCAGTATTATTGGTAGAGTGCTCAATATAAAATAGAGCTGTTATATAATATAATAAGATAAATATATAAAGGTTTTACATCTATTTATTAGGTGACAAAGGAACATTCACAACCATATTGTTTTTATGCGATGCAATCATCTGGTGAAGATGAAACCAATATGGTTGTGAATGTTCCTTTGTCACCTAATAAATAGATATGTAAAACCTTTATATATTTATCTTATCATATTATATATACTAGCAAATATATGCACCCTCCGGGTGCAAGTATTAATGTCATAGAATATCATATTAAATTAAAAAGTCTAAATAAACTAAATAAGAATGCAGATAAAATTATTTGAAACAGAGAGGAGTATAATCGAAAAATAAAACAGCTTTAGTTTCCTTTTCCACCCCTGTCTTTCCTTGCTAAACTTTTCTAATTTAACTATTTAGTTAAATTAGGAAGTAAAGAATAAAATTACAGTTATTTCTTTTTGTTAATTGATTTCTTTTCAGATTTATCTCCGAGATATTCATTAAGATAAAATCAAATAATTAGAAATCAACAATACCAAGCACATATTTATTAAAATCAAATTTTAAATATTAATCGCAAATTAGCCTTCCCGTTCACACTGTAAAACCGCTATTTGTTGTACATATAAATACAATTGCATGTTTTTAGAGCGTAGATATTGTCATCAGTATTAATAATGAAAAACAATTTTATTAATAATTGAGGCTTAAATAAAAATGATTCATGGAGAATCTGATGTATAATAACTAAATGGATAGTGACTTGAGTAGTGATATAGTTTCGGTTACAGACACACAAACACATAATCTATTATAATAAGATATTATATATATATATATATATATATATATATATATATATATATATATATATATGGGGAGGGGTTGTGAGTGTGTGTGTAATTTTCCATCTAACTTTCTTTGTGTGCGTGTGCATGCTTGTGTGTGTATACGTGTTTATTGGTGTGAAGTAGTGTGGTGTTGCATTAACAAAGAAAGTGTTAATTAAAGAACATCTCCAGTAAATTGATGCAAATGGATGTAAATATTTACTTACTTTGTGAAAAGATAATCTCACAGAAATTCAAACATATCTATGAATATTTTCACGGCTAATGTCTAATAAAGTAAATAGAAAATTGACCACCGAAATAAGTGGAAATAATTGATTTTTCAAGACTCCATTTTCTTATTTGCTTTTAGTCAGATTGAAGTGTTAATTATGAAAAACCTTTCTTTTTGTTATTCTACTTGCTTTCCTTCTTTTTTACTTTTTTGTCGTTTCTTTTTTTACCAAATATTTTTTCTTCAACACTTTAGAAGAAAAGTTTCACAGCCATAACACTTTATATATATATATATATATATATATATATATATATATATATATAATATATATATATATTATATATATATATATATATATAGTTATTTTACTTCTAATCCCTCAAGATATTTCGGAGTGAAAAACATCATAGTTGCCTTGTTTTTCTTTACACTTTCATTGTGATAGCCTTCAAAACCAACCACCCCAACCTACAAATAACAGAATGCTGTATTCTATCAAAACTAGAAATGGTGTTTATTTGTCTATAATAATTTCTGAGTGATTTTCCTATTCAATTTAAAAACTTTTTTGGTGACTGTTTACTTTTTATTTATTTATTTTTTCAACAAATCTGAATTAGATCATGTTTAAAGTTTTAAAAATATTTTATTCTTTCTAGTAGAAAATTGTGGAATCCTAATATACAGGGTGATTTTAAAGGAACTCCCTATTTTAAACTAATTATCACTATGCTGGAAATCAAAATCAGGCCAGTTGTCAATACTTGAGATGATATTCAACACTTTATTTTTATGCATGATGGTGCTCCTCCATATTTTGCTATTATTGTTCGTGAATGGCTGAATCACCACTTTCCTGGAGATGGATGTCCGCATAAGTGGCCGGCCAGAATCCCTGATTTACACCCTGTGACTTTTCCCTTTGGGGTTAGTTGAAGGACAAGTCTACTCTACGGAACCAACGACTCTTGAAGGACGAACACGAGAATTCATTTTTGCCATTCCAAAGAGATCCTGGGAAGATCAGTTGATACGATTCCCGTGCAGTTTGAGAGGCAGGAGGCAAATCCTGGTTCCTATATAGTATTTGAATAAAAACTCAATGTTTTGTGTGTCTTTCACATATTCATTTTTTGTAGAATTATGATCCAGAAATAAATCATATCATTTTTAAAATAGGGAAATAGTTTACAATCACCCTGTGTATATTTATCATTACTTATTAAAATAATTAAGTGAAGGACGTGTGAAGACAGACACGAAACGGTTAATCATATAATAAGAAAATGAAGCAAAAGCACAAAATGTGTAAATGAGCTATTTCGTGTATAAAGACGGATTGAGGGTCGGAATGTCTGACATATGCGTTAGAATGAAAGAATGCGAACAGATAGATGCCTAATAAGCAACGGGCAGCTCCATACACACAAAAAGAATAAACGAATATGAGAATAAACTTGTACAGTTATTTCCTTTGTTCAATTTACGAGCTTTAGAGTGTGTGGAGCTGATCCGTGGCTCATATCGTGGTTATTCTTGCAAATCGGTCGGAAAATTAGGTGGCCCAGAAAAAAAAGAACCCACCAATTTTGTAATAAAACTGTTAATTTTAACTTGGGGGGTTAGGGTTTAGGGTTAGGCTTAGGGCAAGGGTTAGGGTTAGGTTTGGGGTTGGGGTTTAGTGTTAGTTTAATGGGAAAATAAATAAATAATTTGGGTTCTGTTTTTTCTGGTTCACTATGTATACAGGGTGACCCAGAAAAAAAACCCAGAAATTTTGTAATAAAACTCAATTTTAAGTAATGGGGTTTAGGGTTAGAGTTAGGGTTTAGGGATAGGGATAGGGATAGGGTTGGGGTTGGGGTTCAGGGTTAGCTTAATGGGAAAATAAATAAATAATTTGGGTTCTGTTTTTTCTAGGTCACCCTGTAAAAAAAAAGTAAAGTCGACGGGGCGGCCTAAAGTCGGTATCAGCCATACAGCGAGGGAGTCTATCCCCTTTTCAATAGCGCTGGATCAAGGAGATTGTTTTTAGCATCTGAGGTGGTGCGCCACACCTACCATCAGCACCTTACTTTACCGCACATATCCCTGTGCTACTCGTACGTTGAGTTGGCGAGGACCGGTATCGAACTAGGAACCTTGTGGTTTCTAGCTGAACGCTCTACCGACTGAGCTAATATGTTTTAATTTTCCGACCGATTTGTAAGTTCAGCCCATATTGTTTCAACCTAAATCTGAGGCCGACTAATATTTTCTTAACAAGCACAATGTGAGATTGAGGTCGTTTAGTAGTGGTTCGGTAGATGACACTTCTACAAATAAAAAACTTCGATTATCATTCATTTTATCGTATCCGTCAGTTTTGTGTGATTATGGATATGTACTTTGACATTGGAACACGCCCAACCAAGGTTTAATGTATTTTCACAAACATGGGCAGGATGTACACAAGGAGATCTGGAGAGTGTGGAGTACCCCTTCATGGTCATCAATTCCAGATCCACTCTGACCCGGAGAAGTTGTAACTGTCATGGTGGGTTAAGCAGAGCTGTTTAAAAAAATCGTATATTCTGTTGCCTTATTATTGTAAATTTTATGTATTAAGAATAGACAATTAAAACTATAATTAGTTGTCTGATTTTTTTAGATGAGGCTTGATAATTTGTATTAATGGATTGAATTAAGGGTTCGGTTCGAAGTTCCATGAAGGCTCCTGATTCCGACAAAAAGGTTCCCGAGTTTGAAGAGACGGTTCCCGAGTTCGACAAGTAACATCGGAATAAAGCCGGAAATAGCATACACGTTTATCTTCTGAGCACATGAATTTCTTGAACTTCATTTTTAGCAAGAATTCGGATTAGATCTGATTTGTTTGAAAATAAAAGTGGCAGATGGTGGAATGGAAAACGTAGAACCGTTACTTTCAGATATCAGCTGTGAAGAAACGTTCTCGGGATAGAATCATTTTGAAGGAACCTTCAGTATCCACCCATTCAACGTGAAAGAATTGGTTTGCTCTTGGGCGTATTTCGAAACCAGAAGAGAAAAAAATGACATTATCAAACATTTTTAAACAGGAAAAAATATATTGTGTGCCTGTGTTACTGCACGTGTAAAAAAAAGCAGGCATCAGATTAACTGGAAAAAAATAGAAAATAAAAAAAAAAATCCGGGAAGATCTAATATATTTACTCGGTGGGACAGGTTAGAGCAGCCGTGGCATATGAAGAATGTAATCGGTTGATCTTCAGTCAGTATGGAGGCCTTCATCCATCAAATTCACCTCTTCATGCAGAATTTGAAGACAAGCGAGAACAAACGAAAATATTCCGTCTCGTTGAAGTAAACTCACGACCTTAGTAACTAAACACGAGAACGCTGTAGACAGTAATTTCGTAAAAGCAAAAAGAAAATAGAAAAAAAAATGACAGTGAGAAGATAACATATTTGCAAACTTTGTATATATAAAAGAAAATAGAAAGGAATGATGGTCAACGTAAATTGAAAAAAAAAGTATATATATATATATATATATATATATATATATATATATATATATATATATATATATATCAGAATGATCTAACACGTACGGCAGTTTTAGTTTAGCTGTCATTATAAAATGGATCAGGTACTGTCTTTTTATTATTTCTTTTTTGTGTTGAGGGTGTTCTTCCTGTAAAAGAATCAAATAGTCATGAGGCTCAGACAATTTTCTGCTTTAGACAAGATAAATCGACGCTTTATATCTTGACAGATTGCGTGACTTTCCCGCTATTTGTAATTTTTCAACCTAATATGCGCCACCGCCCGATAAACCTCTTTGGTTTCTCATCGTACGAGGGTGGGCTAAAACAGTTCTTGGACTTAAAAATTCATAAAGAATACGTCATATTTGTTGGTAATAACTTTTTTTTAACCAATCGGATACAAGTCCTGCAACACCATTGGAAGAAGTATGTGGACCGCAAGGGAGAATATACTGAAAAATAAACATCTTTTGTGAAACACTCTTCTATTTGTAACTGTATAGTTACAAGCAAAACTATACACCATCGGACGCAAGTATTTCCGTTTTAATGAATATATACTTATTAAATTAGCAAGACTCACGAAACTAAACAAGAATGCACACAAAAAATTAAACTTATCTCATTTTAATTTATTTCTATAAGGATTGATTTAATATGTCTGAGAATAAAACAATAAAATTAGAAATCACTAACACCATGTAATTTTTATTAAAGTCGATTTTTTAAAACCAGTATGCACATTTTATCAGGATTTTAAACGCTTTAATGACATAGGTTGTTTTGAGGCTAACTAAGCTAAATCCTCATAGAGACATCGTTAATAGATACGATGTTAATTAAGATTAAATAATGATTATTCTATAATCATTGAGGATATAACGTGAATGATTATGGAAATAGTGACGTTGGCATCGGTTACAGATAGTTTACCTTACAGATAGACGTATATATATCTCAAATATGGAAGCGCTTGGTGTAATGATTAAAGTCATGGGAAATGGACTCGTCGCTCCGAGTTCAAATCCTGGACTTGGTAATTGCATTTAACTTAGCGCTAATACCTTTGAGAAAGGCATCAATCCTACTCTCCCTCCAGCTATGGGTAAATAGTAGGGCAGACTGGGCTCTTTAACCTTGGTTAGGCAACCGGTCTAGGAGAAGGAAAACTCGGATTTCAAACCTATTGAACTCCGCTTAAGAAATTGACCTTGTGTCACATCTTGCTCGTGCGGATGGGTTGGTAAATATACATATAGATAATCTCAATTATAATAGAATTCTATATCTTCTTACCATTTCAAGTTGTTTACGAGAGTGGGTAGACAAGTTCTAAGGTTGACCAAGATACTCTCAAGGAATATGTTTTTAGCCTATGAACTTTTCAGCTCACTGTAGTGAAAAATATTTTTTCCTCTTTTGTGCTCCGTATGATGCTAAGACAATAGACTACTACATACGAGACATAATCAGAATTGATTAGGGGTGGCCTAAAGTCAATATTAGGCGAACATCGTGGTAGCCTATCCCCTTTTCCCTAGTGCTAGACCAAGGAGATTGTTTTGGGCGTCTGAGGCGGGGTGCCTCTCCTACCATCAGCTCCTCACTTTACCGCACAGATACTTGTGCTACTCATAAGCTGAGTTGGCGAGAGCCGGTATTGAACCTGGAACCTGTGGTTCCTTGTTGGATGGTCTACCGACTGAGCTAAAAACAACCGGTATCCTTATAGAACAAACAAAATGAAGGCCGTTATTATCAAATTGATGGCGAACATGGAGTACCATCTGAATCGGTCATGCAGTAGCTTCTGAGATCAAGACAGATTCTACTTAGGACATGTATTTGTTATTTGCACATTTGGGTCCCCCCCCCCCACATGATGTAATAGTAATCAACCTAGATTATCAGACCATTGTTAGTGAGTTCAATTCCCACTAACTGCCTATACTTCTTTTTTATAGCTGAACTAACGTTAGTAAATAACAACTTGCATTTGTAGTTAGCCAGTCACGGGCAAAATATGACATAGGGTCAATATTTGAGCGTAGTACAGCTGGTTTGGTTTCCTTCTCCTGCATTGGTTTTCTAACCAAAGCTAAATAACTTTATCTACCCTTAATTTACCAATAACTCAGGTAAAAGAGATTTATTCAATCTTTTCTCAAAGATATTAGCCCGAAATAAAAAGCAAACACACACAATCAGGATTCGAACCCTGACCAGCGATTCCATTTCCTATGATGATAACTGTTACACCACCATAAGTCTACATATATATTTACCAATCCCTCCGCACGAGTAAGATGAGACACAAAAACAATTTCTTAAACGGAGTTTCAGAGGTTCGAATTCAGAGATTTCCTTCTCCTAAACTGGTTGCCTAACCAAGGTTAAGTAAACGAAATAAAGTAGCCTTTTTTTCTCAGACTACGCTCTTTTAGAAAAAAAAAGAAGGCTGGCTGATTTAGGGCAGAAAATTAGAACGGAAAGGTTTTTGGTGGTACCCAATGACAGTTTAACTACAGTCTATGAATTAACATTTTGCGAATTGGGTTACGGTTTAAGGGGATTAAGGTTGTTTTTAATTACGTATTGCTTAAAAAAAAAAACCAAATTACTATACATTTAATGTTGAAAAATATTTTTTTTAAACTAAGTTTAATTGAAATTATACATTGCAATACTAACACAAACGACTGTCTCAATAATAGATTCAATAATTAATTTCAATAGTTAATTAAGGCTGAGGGTCTTTAATGTCCTGGATATGACGTTAAACAGACTCTAATAGTGAAGTTCAAATTCTGGATCTTTGGGGAGTAAGGAGTACCCCTTCTTCGCCATTACTGCCAGGTCCACTCATACCCGGAGAGGTAGTACCTATTAGGCTCCCGTCTATTGGATAATTAGAAACATTGAGTTTAAATAATGTGTTTTAAGAAAAGAGTATGAAATATTGAATACTCAATTCGAATGAATAAAACAAAAACTTCGTTGGCATCAAATAACCCCCAGGTGTTGACATGCCGTAAAATTCACCCAACCAATCAATAAAGCAACCGATTATTTTTGCAAGATAAATACGCGAACACCGTGGAATTAAAAAGCTTTTTAATAAAATTCCTTTGAGAAATTATTTTCCTCAAAACCCGTAAGTTTGTAAAAATCTATCTGAATCTTGTCGTTTCAAGTCGAAAAATACTTTAGAAAAAATATTTTCCTCTTTTTACGCAGTGAGAAAATCGCATTTATTCTAAAAAGGATTAAAAAAAAAAAAAGAAGAATTAATTAATGCATAAAAGAAATCAACCCATCAAGACTTGAACTTTGTAGAAACCTTTCTTTTTTTTTCACACCTCGTAAGTTGCTTTTAAAAGATATTTCTCATGAACATTAACGTATATACGTGATCTACTCATTGATCGTAAATATATCTAAAGCCTTATCACTTTTTCATTTGACAGGGAAATCTATATTATAAACTCTGTTTTACGCATAAGTATTAAACAAATATATAAACGTAAAGGACTGCATATATATATATATATATATATATATATATATATAATATATATATATAAAGATAATCTACTGAGTCAGACGAACCTACTATTAGTTTCGCATGAAGCTCTTCAGGGCTAAAATCTGAGTCAGATTTTAGCCCTGAAGAGCTTCATGCGAAACCAATAGTAGGTTCGTCTGACTCAGTAGATTATCTTTATTACTTGGCTCTACTTAGGTATCGAGCACTTTTTAGATATTAGCTTCTCCTAGCGGTTATATGAATATATATATATCTTATATGCATATATATACATATAAATTGTTTTTTCTTTTGGCCAAATACTATACCAATAGATTATTTTTTGTTGGTACGAATATCTTGGTCTTTTCTTTTTTTTTAAAATTTTTTTCTTCCTGGTTGATGTTTGGTAGTATATTTTTACAATCAAACTCTCTGCTGGGTTTTTTCTCTCCGCAAGGATCTACCAACACGCTTGGTATATTAATTATATATATATATATATATATATATATATATATATATATATATGGATGACCCTATATATGCTCCCCACCCCCTAGGATTGAGCACTCTGTGGGAGATCTCGCTGACGGCCGCCAACTCAAGCGTAAACGCAATGCTCTTCTAAGGAATGGAGCACTATGTGACGGCCTTTACACACAAAGCGATGTGTGTATTAAAACAGTTAAAATCCCCTTCCCATTCTGTAAGTGAAGACCGCCTAATGGTTAAGGTGCCGGACTGACACCCAACCTACTGGAGTTCAATTCCGGCTGTAGGTAGCTTACAAAATGTCTAGCCACACTGAAGAGACTTGATAAGTCGAAACACGTGTCTGTGGATGACCCTATATATATATATATATATATATATATATATATATATATATATATCTTGATGCAATAAAAATGACCTTGAAAGATTCGTATTTAATCTTCTTTGATGACCATTAAACCCGATGTCATGTCAAATACTGATTATAAAGTGTATATCAAAGAGAAGAGTCCTTGTTGCGTAGTGGCTGATGTGCTGGTGTGCGACAACGGTGTAATCGAGTTCGAACGCCAAACGCACTATCTTATTATAATGGAGATTGTGGGTTTATCTGTCTGTAACCGAAACTATATTACTATACAAGTCACAATTCCTTTTGTTATTTACATCACATTCTCCATGATTTTATTTTTATTTAAACCTCAATTATTAATAAAATTGTTTTACATTATTAATACTGTTGACCATATCTACATACTAAACACATACAACTGTATTTATATATACAACAAAATAGTGGTTTACAGTATGAATGGGAAGGCTAATTTGCATATTGATCTTAAAAAATTGATTTTAATAAATTTATGCTTAGTATTACTGATTTCTAATTGTTTGGTTTTATTTTATTGAATATGAGCAAAAATCTCGGGGATAAATCTTAAAAGAAATCCATCAACAAGAAGAAATAACTGTAATATTAATCTGTACTTCCTATTTTAACTAAATAGTTAAATTAGGAAAATTTACCAATGAAAGACGGGAGTAACGGAAAATGATGGAAGAGTTAGTTTCAAAGTTGTTCTATTTTTCAATCATACACCCTCTGTTCCAAATCTTTTTATCTGTATTCTTATTCAGTTTCATTAGCCTTTCTAATTTAATATGGTATTTTATTATATTAAAACTTAAATACTTGCACCCGGAGGGTGCATATACTTGCTAGTTATATTAACTTTCGGACTAATAGCCTTTTTTAAAAATCCTTTTTCTATTTAACCCATAGATGGCTCTCTAACAGGTACTACCAATCCGGGTCAGGGTGGACCTGAGTGTAATGGTTATGAAGCGTATATGATAAAAGGGTTTGGCGCTTACCATAAGGACAATAGGATCGGCATATTCATGTAGGTGCTTGGGCTTGACGTGACCAGCCGATGAGTATTCTGTATATTAGTGTCTCGCAAGTAGGATCTGTGTATATACCCCAGTGTGATAATTTAACTATTACAACGTTTGATGTTTAGTGAAGAGCCATTGCTATATAGTTCAATATGTAAAAAGTATAATAATCTTGATTTAATTCTCTTTTATTCTTTTTTCTTTCTTTCATTCTTTTCATCTTTTCATTATTTTCGATCATAACAGACCAGCGTTTTCATTTATACGCGCTCACACTCACCCTCTATCTTTCCCTTATTCTTTTATTCTTTCTTTACTTCTTTCTTTCTTTCTTTCTTTCTTTTCTTTTTCAGTGTAGCCTGTCTATTTTCTTCCCTTTCTTTCTTTATAATAAAAACGGAATGACTCTTTATTTAGCTGAGGTAACGACATCATAAGAAATAGGATCTGCTTTTTTTTTGCATTTCATTTTGGACGATTTGGACTGTCTCATTTTTAAACAGAGACTGTTGCTAGATGATGACGGTCGTACTTTTAGGGAACACGAGTATTATTGATGTCTCCTTTTTAAGTGAAAAACTAAATGAATAATACATTATACGTTATTGATACTTTTATGAGGAAAAACCTTTACATGGCTTGATTAGATATATTTCCCACTCCTATAAACTCTACGCTCCTGTCATTTTAAATGAAACGTTTTTCTAGTTTTACCTTTCTTGGAACAAAGAGAATATACAAATTAACGATAAAACCATAATTACATGTTTTTCCTAGGATAATTGGAAGTTGAATGACCTATTATGTCTAACGACCTTGGAGAAAATGCAGCGATGAAAAAAAAAAGGGGGTGGATAGTTTTAGCTAGTTATTTACCTGATATAACGTATGGACAATTAGGCTTAATTAACGCTTCAAGTAATTAGGCAAGTGAAAAAACAATTATAATTGACTGGAATCGACCCGAATGGAAAAGGGGGAAGAAGTAAGGTCTTAAAAAATGAAAATAAAAAATAAAAAAAAGGATAAGGATAATAAATGTCCGTCTAATCCATCTAGAACAAAAAAAGGAAGTATTACACAAATTAGTATTGCCATGTTACAGTGGTTAGCTTTCTATTACTGTAGAGAGTTCAATTCTAATTCAGTGATCTATTGTTTCAGGAAAGTCCTGGTTTTCAAAATAATCTACTGATGCTAAAATTAATTATAAGTGACTAGAATCGACCTGAATGGAAAACGCAAGAATTATGGTTTTAAAAGAGTACAAACTAATGATGGTAATAGATGTCGGTTGGTTGATTGGTTGGTTAGATTTTACGGCACTTCAACCCTTGTTGGGTTATTTTATACCAAAGACGTGTTGTTTTATTCATTCTTCAAGTGTTATATACCCTTTATAACATCGTACATCGGGTATATACATGAGAGAGTGACTTCGGGTGATAGAGAGAGAGACAGACAGAGACAGAGACAGTGACTTGAGACTTACGTGTTCTTCATTTCTTCTTGCTACGTCTAGTCGCCATGTTTCCTCCGTCTTTGGCCGTCATGTTGTCGTCCAGCTGTCTCCTTACTGGAGTGGGCATTTGGTAAGGATGAACGATGGGCGACTTCCTAAACAACTGTTCTATGGGGAACTTATAAACGGCAAGCGTTTGGTTCAAGGGCCCAAAATGAGATACAAGGATTGCCTGAGGTCGACCTTGAAAAAATGTATCATCGATGAGAAGACCTGTGAGAATAAGGCTTTGGACCGTGGGCAGTGGAGAAGAGCTTTACAGGAGGACACAAAAAAGTTTGAGACCAACCGTATACAACATGAGCAGTTGAAACGAGATATTCGCAAGAATAAAAAAAGTAGATAACCAAGGGCTTCAAATCGGTCTACTATGTGACCAGTGTGGAAGGCTATGTATGAGCAAGGCTGGCCTGATCAGTCACCAATCTGTGCATCGACAGGATGGACTAATAAAATACCCTGTGCTCCCTGGAATTACCTGTAAATGTGGGAAGATGTGCAATTAATTAAACTACAAGACATTTTATTTCTTGATCAATATTTATTTTTCTTACACTTTTTCTTCCGCGTGGGGAGTTAACCACCTCAGCAGAGAGAAGCCGATGCTCTCTGCCCGACGCCTGGTTGAAACTAAAATCTAAAACTAATTAAAACACGTGACGCGCGAGATTCGCACCTCTGGGGTCAAGGTTATCAACGTATTTTCCCACTTGGCCCCCTTGGATTCTCACTACACAGTCCGGCAACAATCCATGCTACCACACAATATGTAACACATGGATATTCAGTTTTTTCAAAACACATTTTAATAACTTTTTTTCTATTTAAACAATTCGAGACCCTAACATGTATTACCACTCCGGTCAGAGTGGACCAGGGAGTAATAAATGGGTACTCTACAATCCCCAGAGCTCCAGAATTAGAACTTCACTATTAGATGCAGTTTAACCTCACACCCAAGACACTAAGATCCTCTGCCTACGCCTTTTAGCACATATATATATATATATATATATATATATATATATATATATATATATATATATACCAACCCCCTCCGCACGAGCAGGATGTGACACAAGGTCAATTTCTTAAGCGGAGTACAACAGGTTTGAATTCAGAGATTTCCTTCTCCTAGACCTGTTGCCTAACCAAGGTTAAAGAGCCCAGTCTGCTCTACTATTTACCCATAGTTGGAGGGAGAGTAGGATTCATACCTTTCCCAAGAGTATTAGCGCTAAGTGAAATGCAATTACCACGTCCAGGATTTGAACTCGGGGCGACGAGTCCATTTCCCATGACTTTAACCACTACACCACGCGCTTCTAGCACATATATGATGAAAAGGGTTGGATGATTGCCAATAGGGTTGATGCTAGGGCTTGATGTAAACAGCTTAGAGGGGGCTTGTCTGACCATCTGTCTAGCCTGAGTAATGGCCAAATTGGAACATTGCATGTCATGTTTAAGGGTCGAATATTGGAGGCTACCCACAGCCGCCGAGATTCCGGCATTAGAACGTTTTACGGTATATCAACTTTTTCGGGTTATCTAATGCCGAATCAATCATTTTGATAAGAATGCAGATTGATTACAGTACCTGCTATGGTGTGAGTGCTTGTTTTTTGTCTTGATAGTTCTCTGTATATCTGTTGCATAGCCCTTCTTCGCTACTCTGAATCGTATACGTTGCTGGCATACTGCTTAATGAAATCACAAAGCATGCTGTATGTAGTAGAAGATTGACTTTTTATTTAATTCACTCGTGGTGCGTGTGAGCGACGAGCGTTGACAATGGGAACTACTACTGCTGGTGTGGTGGAAGCTGGTGGGCGCGCCTCACTGCCCGCCGGCAGCGATTGACCGCAACCGTCGGTCAGACTCCTTGTGCTCTGTTCGCCGTCTCCTGTCTGACTGTGCCTACTGACTGTTGACTGTCTTTTGTATCTCAAACGCCTACACGTTTTCTTTTTTCTCTTTGTCCCTCAGCTGGAAGTCCTTACTTCCCTTTCCAGTCTCTTTATTCAATTTTCCTTTGTCTTTTAAAACTTCCCGCGCGAAACAAATTGAAACAATAGTCAATCTGCAACATATCTACGCATTAACTATTTGGCTACCAAATTTCACTCACGACTGCACCAAATTTTCTTGGTATTTTTTACCTTTATGATTTGATATTTGAAATTTCCCTATCTATTCACCACAGAACTCATTCTATTCAAATACATTCCTATTATTATTGTAATCTGAGTCCTTCTGCTGACGGTAAAGGTCCTTCTGCTTACGGTAGGATCACAGTGGTGGCAGATCCACTGTGTGCGGCTTAAAATAGCCAAAGAGTTAAAAGAAAATGTACAAGATCCATGCATATGTGGTGGCACTGCGAGTGTAATAATTACCGCCGGGGAAAATAGCCCGTATTTAGAATGCTTAAGAAATACTGCTTCAAGGTAATATCATCGCGATAAAATAATCGCGGTATATTCATCTTCGGTATATTCAGCGTGTGGTAAATTTATCTTCGGTAAATTCAGCGTGTGATAAATCTATCGTCAGTATATTCATCGTCGGTACATTCATCGTATATTAAATTCATCGTATGAAGAATCTTCGACGGAAGTAGTATACCAGGGCCCTTTATCCAATGGCTTTGGCCATTGGACCGGTAAGATATATGATACTGGTATGGATCCCTGGAGTTCATTCCCCAGATAACACTTGCCTCCCCTTGTCTAAAATTTATAGGGCTGTGTTTAGCGCCTAGTGCCTGGGGTGCCTCAAAAGAGAAATGCCGAGGGGGAACACGCAATTTGTTTTATTCATTCTTGATGGCTAATCAATTTTTATAACTCAACCTTTAAAAAAAAATTCAGAATCATTTTTTCTATGTACCCTAACAGGTACTACCACTCCAGGCAAGAGTGGATTTGGGATGGTCATAAAAAGGTACTACACATTCTCAAGAGCCCCAGAATTGGAACTTCACCAGATAGAGTTTGACGCCATACCCAGGACATTAAGTCCATCAGCCACGGCTTTCTAGTACATATATGATAAAAAGGGTTCAGGCTTGTTATAAGGGCAATACGGTTGGGACAATCATATAGGTGCTAGGGATTGACGTGACCAGCCGATTGATCGAGGGGGGCATCTCTTGGTCGCCACCCACGGCCAAGAGGTACAGTCAGTGTATTCTATAACCCCAGTCGAAAAGGCTTCGTCGGTAGATTCATCGTATACTAAATTCGTGGTATGCTAAAGTTTCTTTGTTCAAATCAGCTTTTTCTTTCAATCTTTAACAGTTCGTGGTTACATTCTGAATTTAGACAGGAATAATTTACCTGCGATAAATTTACCATACGATCAATTTACTAGCGATGATATTACCAAACGAGGAATTTGCCGGTGATGAATTCAGCGGGCACAAGAAATACATACAGTAATTCTCAGAGTTTGACAATAACAAATTGGTTTAGATACTTATTCTTTATGAAAATACCGAATTACATTTAAATTCATGAGTACCGTTGCTGTCAACAAACAGTGACTATTGAATTGCAGGTATTTTCCCAACCCGTTCACCAAGGGTAAAATGTGACAAAAGGTCAAGGGTATTCTGAAGTAATGCTTGTGAACTATGTCACCACAATTACAAGTCCGCCCTGTCGGTGGGGCGTTAGAATGCACCGACTTCACCTCTGCAGAGGGGTAAGACTCCCCCAATGGGGCCACCTGTTAGCCGTGGGTGGCGACCCGTGATGCTTAAGGATAGAGCCCAGGTGGATGAGCAGTTCATGACATGCAATACTCTACTTTGGCCCTATCTTGGGCTAGACGGGCGGTCGGAGAGTCCCCCTCCGAACAATCGGCTGGTCACGTCAAGCCCTAGCACCTATATGATTTTCCCAACCCTATTGCCCTTATGGCAAGCCCCAATCCCTTTTTATCATATGGGTGCTAGAAGGCGGTGGCTGCGGGTCTACATGTCCTGGGAATGATGTTAAACTATATCTGATGGTGAGGTTCCGGTTTTGGAGGTTTGGGGAATGTGGAGCACCCCATTCATCACCATTGCTCCCCGGTCCACTCTGACCCGGAGTGGTAGTACCTGTTAGGGTCCCATCTACGGGTTAAATAGAAAAATATATTTATAAAAAAATTATATTATCTATTTAAGAATTGATTTATTTCAAAACTTTATTGGCATTAAATGATCCACTGAGGTTGATATGCTGTAAAACAAAACAAACCAAACTAAATATATAATAATATCAGATTCTGTGAGAGAAGACTTCGCATATGTTGCTGCGCGGTTTTAAAACCTAAAATATTAAATTATGATCTTACGTGATCCCTACCGTGACTCCGTGCCTCATATTTCACCAGACAAAACTGGAAGTATGAATGGTTTACCTAACATATTTATTTAGAATATTCTAAAGAAATTCATACATCCTATACTCCATATTGGAAACGAGTGTGTATTGGTTAGAATCGTTGAAAATGGACTCGTCGATCCGAGTTCAAATCCTGGTACATTTCACATAGCACTAATACCCTTGATAAAAGGTATGCATTCAAGTACTCTACCATACTATCAAGTACATTTTTGCTATGTAGGCATTTGATTGCACTGTTTATACATTTTGAAATTTAAATGCTATTGTATTTTTAATTCTTTTTAGTTTCTTTTAATGTTAATTTTTATGAATTTTATTCATTTGAATATAATTTGAGTGAAAAATTAATTTATTTTACATTCTTTTATTATGACATACATTGTGTTCGGGAATGAAGTAACGTCAAAAGTAATGAGGCTAGCTGAATTGAAATTTAGTCTAGAGAAGAAGCATAAAAGCGAATTTGACGGAGACCGAAATAACGTAAAGCGTAGTATTACTGTATACTATTAACCTTGAACATAAAACTGATACATACTTATATACTCTTAGTACATAACTGGGTATAAAAAACCAAGACGTATAAAAAACAAAACACAACTTCGATTTCAATAGTGCTTCCATGCTAGTATACATCCACAATAAAAGATTAAGGCAATTTTTTTTAAACAAGTGCGATAAGTAACATAGAGAATGTTAATCATAGACCTGGCTTTTTAACAAATCTTCAGATCTAGGTAAATCAATAATGAATAGCTATAGAACTACAAACCCCGGCCATAGCAACAACAACATAACATTATATATATATATATATATATATATAGCCATCCACAGACAGCATGTTTCGCCGTATACCGTCTCTTCAATGTGGCTAGACATTAGCAGGCTACCTCTAGCCGGGATGGAAATCCGATCGAATTATCATCAGTCAGACTCCTTAACCACTCGGTCATCATGACCTACGGGTTGGGAGGATGACTTTAACTGATAACTACATACATTTGTGTATATGTAAAAGCTCACAGAGTATATATATATATATATATATATATATATATATACTCAATATTTCGAATGATGTTTTTGCTGACACATTAAACTCGACGTAACAGAAAGAGTCACCCAGGTCACACACACACACACACACACATACACACACACACACACACACATATATATATATATATATATATACAACTCTTAGTAGGTATATCTGAATCGTTAGGTTTCACTTTATATATATATATATATATATATATATATATATATATATATATATATATATATATATAGTGGTGAAGGCTTGTGTTGGTCCATCCACACTTTTTGGCACAGTCGATAGCAAAGAATTGGTGCATCAAGGGTTGCCACAAACCCAATCAACGACCGACCTCAGGAATTTTGAATGTTATCCCTCTCCTAGACTGATTACCTACCCAAGGCTGAAGAGCCCAGTCTGCTCTACTATTTAATCCATAACTGGAGGGAGAATATATGGATTCGTACCTTTCCCAAGGGTATTAGCGCTATGTGAAATGCCAACAGTTTCGTTTAGGAATTGAACTCGAATCGACGAAACTAAACGAAACTGTTGGCATTTCACATAGCGCTAATACCCTTGGGAAAGGTACGAATCCATATATTCTCCCTCCAGTAATGGATTAAATAGTAGAGCAGACTGGGCTCTTCAGCCTTGGGTAGGTAATCAGTCTAGGAGAGGGATAACATTCAAAATTCCTGAGGTCGGTCGTTGATTGGGTTTGTGGCAACCCTTGATGCACCAATTCTTTGCTATCGACTGTGCCAAAAAGTGTGGATGGACCAACACAAGCCTTCACCACTATAAACAAATCACTGTGTAGGTGTTCATTGTGTGTGTGAACCCTCATGCGTCGAAAATCGACGAGAGAGTCCATTATATATATATATATATATATATATATATATATATATATATATATATATATATATCTTGGCAAAGTAAGGTCGAACTTCCGAAATATAAAATGAAATATCATGATACAACTGAGTTTCTTCTTCATTTCCCAGCCCATGCTTCATATATAATCCACAAAAATAAATATTATAGGCACTAGCAAATAAATGCACTCTCCGGGTGCAAGTATTTAAGTATTATTGTAATAAAATATTGTATTAAATTAGAAAGGCTAATGAAACTAAATAAGAATGAAGATAAAAGATTTGAAATGGTAGAATCGAGAAATAGAACAACTGAAAATTACTCTTCCATCACTCTCGTCTTTCATTGTTATTTTTTCTAATTTAACGATTTAGGTAAAATAGGAAGTAAAGAATAAAATGACAGTTATTTATTCTTGTTAATGGATTTCGTTTAAGATTCATTGAAGAGATTTTTGCTTATATTCATTAAAATAAAACCAAACAGTTAGAAATCAATAATACTAAGCATATATTTATTAAAATCACATTTTTAATATCAATATGCAAATTAGCCTTTCCGTTCACACTGGAAACCACTATTTTGTTGTATATATAAATATAATTTCATGTTATTAGTATGTATAGATATGGTTAACAGTATTAATAACGTAAAACAATTTTATTAATAATTGCGGTTTATTAAAAATACAATCATGGAGAATGTGATGTCAATAACTAAGGGAATTGTGACTTGAGTAGTGATATGGTTTCGGTTACAGAAAAACAAATTCATAATCTCCATTATAATAAGATAAGATATATAAAATACATATATAAACGAATATAATATATTCACACTGAAAACTAGATTCACCTTATATATACTAGCAAATATATGCACCCTCCGGGTGCAAGTATTTAAGTTTTAATATAATAAAATATCATATTAAATTAGAAAGGCTAATGAAACTGAATAAGAATACAGATAAAAAGATTTTGAACAGAGGGTGTATGATTGAAAAATAGAACAACTTTGAAACTAACTCTTCCATCATTTTCCGTTACTCCCGTCGTTCATTGGTAAATTTTCCTAATCAAACTGTTTAGTTAAAATAGGAAGTAAATAATAATATTACAGTTATTTCTTCTTGTTAAGCGATTTCTTTTAAGATTTATCCCCGAGATTTTTGCTCATATTCAATAAGATAAAACCAAACAATTAGAAATCAATAATACTAAGCATATATCTATTAAAATCAATTTTTTAAGATCAATATGT
Organism: Doryteuthis pealeii; assembly: GCA_023376005.1. Taxonomy (NCBI): domain Eukaryota; kingdom Metazoa; phylum Mollusca; class Cephalopoda; order Myopsida; family Loliginidae; genus Doryteuthis; species Doryteuthis pealeii. The sequence goes on along the minus strand of CM042144.1, from coordinate 4,213,917 downwards.
AAATTAGCCTTCCCATTCATACTGTAAACCTCTACTTTGTTGTATATATAAATACAATTGCATGTTATTAGTATGTCGATATGGTCAACAGTGTAAGTAATGTAAAACAATTTTATTAATAATTGAGGTTTAAATAAAAATAAAATCATGGAGAATATGATGTAAATAACGAAAGGAATTGTGACTTGTATAGTAATGTAGTTTCGGTTACAGACAGACAAACCCACAATCTCCTTATAATAAGATATATATATATATATATATATATATATATATATATATATATATATGTATATATGGGGGATGAGAGAGAGAGAGAGAGAGAGAGAGAATAACCACATATGTGGATGAGTGCATTTAGTGGCCCGAAAACTATACCGAGCTATTATATACGGATGTATAATTATACATTTCTCATTGTCTAGAATAAATCGTTCATAAAGTTCATATCAGCGAATAAATATGTATTATTTCAGCTTGACAAACATTTAATTTTGTTCATAGTATTTACCCACTCCGCCTTTATTGCCTTTTTTTTTTCCTTCCTCAATTCGACATCTAACGTACCGAGGCTGACTGTCAAATTATCCGCTTGAATCAACACAGCGGTAAAATAAAAGTTAAATTAAGCATTTAATAAGATAACAATTTTAACACTGTTGCTGCTAAAATTAATCCCACATCGAGGGCTGGGCGTAGGCGTGCACTCAGTTGGCGACGAGGCTAATTTTTTTGCGGGATGGAGTCAATTGAAGTATATATTAAAGATGTAGATATGGTTACTCTGACCCGGAGTAGTAGTACATGTTAGGGTCCCATCTAGGGGTTAAATAGAAAAATGTATTTATAAAAAAAATTGTATTATCCATTAAGAATTGATTTATTTCAAAATTTTATCGGCATTAAATGACCCACTGAGGTTGATATGCCGTAAAACAAAACAAACAAACAAACAAACAAACAAACAAAACTCTGTCCAGTTTCGGGATTAAGCAATCAAAAGAGTACTATATTTATTTCATGCTTGTTTGCATTTTAATACTGAAAGGCTTAAGAATGGCAAGGGCCTAACAATCACACGTACAATCACACACACACATGCATACAAAAAGAAGGGTAAAATAGTATTTATATGTAATGTAATTGCAAATCATCATTTCTTGATTAAATAGATACTCTTCATTTTTTCTGTCTGTGGAATTTCCTCCGGTCCTGCTGGTTTTGAATAATCTATTTATGTAACTTGATTTTTACATCTCACTATAATGGAGATTTTCGGTTTGTCTTTCTGTAACTGAAACTACGTCACCAATGACGTCACGATTCTCTTTGTTAGTTATTTGATATTCTACATAGTTATGGAATAAACATTATTCAATCTCAATTAGCATCTTATTTAATCTATTTATGTCTAGCTGAGTTAGATTTGATTCTAAACACCCTATGTTATTCATACGTTTATA